>JAWWLT010000454.1:0-11502 GCA_035040995.1 Premnoplex brunnescens
TTATTCAATTTAGTTAGGATACAAATATCTGTGAGATAAGAGTTTAGCAAAAGGAAAGTTTCTATTTCAGCACGTGCAGGGTGCCCTGGCCATGGAGGTCCAAAAAGGCACACGCCCACCCCAAAAATCATGCTTTTTATGTGCCCCTAGGGTCCTGCCTTGTTAGTAAAATGAGAGGAGTGGGCCTCTTCTTCTGATTGGATTTGGCATGCCCCCCTGTACAGGGAGACGGGGTCTCCTGGTCAGAATGACCATCTTCTTCTGCACACAAAGAGCTTGCCACGTGGCAGGGGCCCGTTTCAGCCATATCATTGTCTATTTTCATAATTCCCTATTCCTGAACGTGAATTGTCCCTGGCACCAGTTCCAGACAGGACCTG
Organism: Premnoplex brunnescens; assembly: GCA_035040995.1. Classification (NCBI taxonomy): domain Eukaryota; kingdom Metazoa; phylum Chordata; class Aves; order Passeriformes; family Furnariidae; genus Premnoplex; species Premnoplex brunnescens. The sequence continues at coordinate 381 of JAWWLT010000454.1, forward strand.
GTACCTTACAACTTCCACGATATGCTAAAGGAAGATAATTCCAGAGTTAATGAACTATTTGCTTGTAATAAAACCATATTCTTTTATTTCCCACACATGGAGGTATTTTTTTCCCCTGGCTTAGCTGCCAGTCCTGAGGGGAGTCCCTCCCCCTCCTCGTTTTAAAGCAGAAATTGCACGACAGCCTGAAACAATATAAAAGAATCTCTGAACGCGATTGGCTCAATTTCCTTGCTCGGAGAATGGTGTGGAGAGGTTCCCTACATTCACCTCTGCTGGCTCCATGTGCCTCCCGTCCCATCGTCTCTGCTGCTCAGCTGCTGCTTTGCTCAGTCTCACAGCAGCCCCAGGAGGGTCCCAGATAACTCCCCGCTGACTCAGACCTTTGGACCCTGCCTGCATTGAGTCTGACCACCAAAGGTGTGAGTTCGCAGAAACTTTCTGGAAAGGAGACCACCCCTCTACTCCCTTACCCCCATAGCGGCAGCAGCCCGCACCACCCGGGGAAGCCCTGAGCACGTCACAGACGCCTCCACCATCACCCACACACCGGCTCCCACAGCCACAGTAGCCGCCTAATCCAGAGCTGCCCAGAGCACCCACCATTTTTTGCCACCCTCACATGTCAGTTGCTGCAGGAGCCTGCCAGCGCCTCCTACCAGCTGCAAGTCACTGCAGTCTTTGCCCCGATGGAGCTCAAAAGCACTCCCCTGCTGGCTGTGAGTTACTGCAGTCTTTGTCTCCCAAAGCATCCCAGCGCCCCCTGCTGGCTGTGGTTATAACCACAGTAGTATTTAGTAGTATTTAGCTGGGTGAAAGTTTCTGTTATTGTGTTGTTCTTTGTTCTGTTTTGTTCTATGCATTTTTAGAAAAGAACTGCTATTCTTTTTTCTACATTTTTGCCTGAAACCCTCTTAATTTTGAATTTATAATAATTTGGTGGGAGGGGTCTTATTTCTATTCCAGGAAGGTTCCCACTTTCCTTGGCTGACATTGTCTTTAAACCAAGACAATAATTGGCATCCAGTGTGAGGCACGAGAGGAAAGGTGGAAAAGGTGGAAAGGTGGAAAAAGAATAACAGTTCTTGGGTAATCCATTTGTGTATTACATATAGAACACTGTAGGCATCATACTATTCAATTTATTCGTGTTCTTTTGGTACATATTCATGCAGAAGCGTATGGTGTTCATAGGTGTTTTTTTAATCTGGGTCCTAAAACCAGGATAGCTGTGACTATTGTTGAGTTTGTATGTTGGATTCATGACATTGCAAATTCCATACCTATAGGTCTCATTTGGAATGTGTTTTTAAGGTTGTCTTCCTGCCCTACCCTAAGCTGTTACCTCTGGGGATTTAGTGTTAATTGGCACCCAGTCTTGGGGAGAAATGAGGAGGAGTGTTTTTTCCCAATTCTTCCCTTTCTCAAAAGCTTCTTCTGCTGTGTTGCCCCATACAGTGATATGATCAATGTATTGCAGGTGTTCCAGAGCTTCCCACTGTTCCAGTGCAGTGTGGATCAGTCTATGGCAGATGGCACTGATTCATCAGAGGAAAGTTCTGCTTGGCAAACCTGATTTCCTTTGATGACAAGGGAAGCCAGTTGATGTAATTTTTGGATTTCAGTAAAGCTTTCAATACTGTCTCTCACAGGATTCTTCTGGACAAAATGCCCAGCACACAGCTGGATAAACACATCATGCAGTGGATGAGAGATTGGCTTACAAGTCAAGTACAAAGGGTAATAGTGAATGTGGTAACATTAGACTGGTGACCTGTCACTAGTGGGGTTCCTCAGGGCTCCATCTTAGGCCCTGTGCTCTTCAACATCTTCATAAATGGCTTGGACACAGGAATGGAGGGGATACTAAGCAAGTTTGCAGATGGTACAAAACTCAGAGGACCTGTTGGTTCCCTTGAAGTCAGGGAAGCCCTGCAGAGAAGCCTCAACAAATTAGAGGACTAGGCAATCACCAACCATATGAAGTTCAACAAGGGCAGATGCTGGATTCTGCATCTCAGATGGGACAATCTCAGATGTATGTACAGACTGGGAAATGAGGTGCTGGAAAGCAGTGCCACAGAAAGGGACCTGGGGCTCCTGGTCGATGGCAAGTTGAGTATGAGTCAGCAGTGCCCTGACAGCCAGGAGGGCCAACCGTGTCCTGGAGTGCATCAGTCAAAGCATCGCCAGCTGGTCAAGAGAGGGGATTGTCCCACTCTACTGTGCACTGGTGTGGCCTCACCTTGAATATTGTTGACAATTTTGGGTACTGCAATATAAGAAAGATATAAAGTTATTGGAGAGTATCCAAAGGAGGGCAACAAAGATGGTGAAGGGCCTTGAGGGGAAGCCATATGAGGAGTGGCTGAGGTCACTTGTTTTGTTCAGCCTGGAGAAGAAGAGACTGAGGGGAGACCTCCTTGCAGTCTACAACTTCCTCATGGGGGGGAAGAGGAGGGGCAGGCACTGATCTCTTCTCTGTGGTGACCAGTGATAGGACCTGAAGGAATGGCCTGAAGTCTTATCAGGGGAGGTTTAGGTTGGATATTAGAAAAAGGTTCTTCACCCAGAGGGTGGTTGGGTGCTAGAACAGGCTCTCCAGGGAAGTGATCACAGCAGCAAGTCTGACAGAGTTCAAGAAGCATTTGGATTATACTCTCAGGCACAAAGTATGGCTCTTGGGGATGGTCTTATGCGGGGCCAGGAGTTGGACTCAATGATCCTTGTGAGTCCCTTCCAACTTGGCATATTCTGTGATTCTGTGTTTCCACCCCAGGGGCAGTCAATTCCACGTGTACTGGACACTCCTCCAAGTGAAAGCAAACTGTGTTCTGCACTCTGTTGCCAGAGGGATTGAGAAAAATGCATTAGCAGTATCAATTGTGACACCACTCGGCTGCTTTTGACTCAAGCTCATATTGAAGTTCCAACATGTCTGGCACAGCAGCACTCAGAGGAGGTGTGACTTCAGGCCACGATAGACCACTGTCAGCCTCCATTCTCCATTAGACTTTCACACTGGCCATATGGAGCTGTTAAAGGGTGAGTGGGTCCTGCTGATGACTCCTTGACTCTCCAGTCAATGAATTTGCTTATGGATGGAAATTATGGAGTCTCAGTTGGTGCGATATTACTGCGGGAGGAATGTTCTGATATCAGTTGGCACTTCCTGGTTGTCTCAGTTTAAAAAGAAATCAAGATGTCTATCAAGGAAAGCAAGGAATCCTTCTAGACTAGGAAGAAGGCCTCCCTCTCCTCAAAACCACCACAATCTTTGAAATTAAGACTTTAATCAGAAAATGTAGAGAATAGGATAACAGCTCTTTACTACAAATATATATATATATATATATAACCAAAATCAGAACAGAACAAGCAGCAACACCGTAACCAAAACTTTCAAACAAATTGTAGTGGGCTTGGCTGAAATCCTGGGAGGGGGCATGGGTTAGGCCAACTGACTCACACTGACCAAAGGGAGATTCCATACCATTTGACGTCAACCCAGATATAAAAGGAGTGGGGAGGGAGGCATGAGTTCTCTCTGGTAATGGCTGCCTGCTGACGACCGTTGCTGTGTTGGAGCTCTGCTTCCTGGAGGAGTGATTGTCCATTGCTGCTTGTGGGAAGTAGAGATTGACTGGTGGCTTTTGCTTTGTGCCTGTGTGCACTGCTTTCATTTGTTTTTCTTTTCAGCATAAATATTAATTAATCCAGGGTTTGTGTTATTATTTTTTTCCCCTTCATTCCCTTCCCTCTAGGAAAAGGGAGGGCTAGAACGTCTGGGTGGACACCTGGCATTCAGCCAGGGTGAACTCATCACAGATAGTTTTGGTGCCCAACGTGGGCCTCGAGGCAGTTTATATAAACATTGCATAGCTTATCGCTTTATTTTGCTAACTCGGGAACACACTAATATAAACAATGGCTCTGCACCTACTTCTTTTACTAACAGCCTTTCTGAGCTGCAAGAGATGTCCTCTGAGGGACTATGTGAGACTGATTTAGGAATATAACTTTCCTTTCCTGATTTTGATATAAATGGCTTTATAATGACATCACCCATGCTCCTTACTAATCCTTATGTGAGTTGTTTGGTAATGGTACTGCTACTAATTAATGCTGTCAGAACATTATGGATTTTGCGGAACATGCTGTTATCTTGTTGCAGGAGAAAACAAATTTCAGGTGATAACATATTGGGTTGTACCCTGAAGAACCCAGTTCCTGGGTGGCAGGGAGTGTGGAAGGAGTTGGGCAGATTCCTAGGGCATTTGACACCTCCCGTTACCAGGGACTTTACACCAGAACAAGTATTCAACCCTAGCAAACTGACATGTTGCTTGAAGCAAGAGTGCCTTACCTACCCCAATCAAAACCAGCAGCTTCTTGCCCTGTACTGGGGCCGGGCCTGTGCTTATCGAGCCACAGTTCAATACTCTCAAAAGACTGTAGTGGAAGCAGGGACCCAAACCATAATGGAGGACATTCTGGCTGAGACAGGGACTCAGACCATAACACCTACAGTCATTGCCCTAGTAGTGAAAAAGAAGAAATGGATAAGGCAAGCTACAGGCCTACCTCAGTGATTAATAAGGGAGGAAGAAGGAGAAGGATTAGAAGGAGGAGAGGGGGTAGATCAAGAAGCTGGTCCTTCAATAGAGGAAGTCAGACAAATCAAACAGGAAACCAAGGTTACCTGGTCCCTGAACCCATCAGAACTCCAGGACATGTGGAAAGATTACAGCCACCAGCCTGGTGAGTGGATTCTTACCTGGCTGCTTTGATGCTGGGATAATGGGGCTCATAGTCAACACTTAGAAGGTCCTGAAGCCCAGCAACTAAGATCCCTTGCCAGAGATCTTGAAATTGAAAAAGGAATTGGAACAAAGAGAGCAAGTTGCAATCTTTGGAGATGGCTCCTCCCAAGTATGAGAGAAAGGTATCTGTTCAAGGAAGATCTAATGAGCTCTCCAAAAATGTGGGCCACTGCAGATGAAAGTATCCAGTACTTGCGGGAATTAGCAGTGCTGGAAATAATTTACAGTAAGTTAGGATGGGATGACCTCCCCAATGATCCGGGGGATGTCCTTTACATGCTGGCCATGTGGAGGAAGGTGATTCAAAGTGCACCTGAAACATACAGCCTGGTAGCAGTACATTATCCAAAGATGGATCCACCAAGTGTGGAGACGATGTCTTCTTGGCTGCAGAATGTAGAAGAAATTCCTCATTCCCACAGGCCAGCAACTCAGCTCTTAGGGGCAGCCCAAGAGACCGGTCTCCTCCTACCATCATCCAGTGGGAAAGGAAGCCCCAAGCGCAGGCCACGTGGTGAACTCGTTTCTGTGTGACCAGGGGGAAGACATGAAGAAGTGGGATGGTGAACCTACCTCTAAGCTTGAAGCCCAGATATGTGAATTAAGAGGGAAAAGAGCTAGTAAGAAGGCTGTCCACTCAGTTACTGCAGAGACCCTGGAAAGAAATCAGCACCCTCTGAGATGCAAAAGAACTGAGATCACCTCCTTTGATCCTGGTGAGGGGCCTCTGGTCTGGTATCGCTAAGGTCAGACAGTGAATATTCTGACCAGGAACAGGAATAGAGGGGCCCTGCCTTCGGCAAGGAGGAGGAAAGGGAGGACCGGGTTTACTGGACTGTGTGGATTCGATGGCCTGGCACATCAGATCTACAGGGATACTGAGCTTTAGTAGATACGAGTGTACAGTACACATTGATGCCATCGAGGCACAGAAGCACAGAGCCCATCTGGATTTCTGGAGTGACAGGAGGATGCCAGGAATTATCAGTGCTAGAAGCTGAAGTGAGTTTAACAGGGGACAAATGGGAGAACACCCCATTGTGACTGGCCCAGAGGCCCCTTGCATCCTTGGCATTGATTACCTCAGGAGAGGATACTTCAAAGATCCAAAGGGGTATTGATGGGATTTTGGTGCAGCTACAGTGGATTAAAAGAAGTTCAAACAATTATCTACCCTGCCTGGCCTCTCAGAAGATCCTCCTATTGTGGGATTGTTACAAGTCAAAGACCAACAAGTGCCAACTGCTACCACAACTGTGCATCAACGACAATACCAAACTAACCGAGACTCTGTGATCCCCATCCATAAGATGATCCGAGAGCTGGAGAGTCAAGGGGTGCTCAGCAAGACCCACTCAACCTTCAACAGTCCCATCTGGCCTGTACATTAGTCTGATGGAGGATGGAGATTGACTGTGGACTATCATGTATTGAATGAAATTACCCTGACACTGAGTGCCACTGTGCCAGACATGTTGGAGCTCCAGTACGAACTGGAGTCTAAGGCAGCGAAGTGGTACACCACCCTTGATATTGCAAATGCATTCTTCTCCGTCCTCCTAGCAGCAGAGTGCTGGCCGAAGTTTGCTTTCACCTGGAGGGGTGTTGCAGTACACCTGGAACCGACTGCCCCAGGGGTGGAAACATAGTTCCACCATTTGCCACAGACTGATTCAGGCTACATTGGAAAGGGGTGAGGCTCTGGAACACCTACAATATATTAATGACATCATTATATGGGGAGACACAGCAGAGGAAGTTTTTGAAAAAGGAAAGAAAATCATCCAGATTTTCCTCAAAGCTGGTTTTGCCATCTGTATTCAGGCGGAATTAGGTGCTGATATTTTTGATCTGTGTTTGGCCCAGCCACCTGTGAGGAGTTGTGCTTCTCCTGCCAAGTTATGGGAAAATAGGCTGATAAAGACGGTCTCTGGCCTTGAAGGAGTCATTTTTGTGTAAATTAAAATTAATTGGGCTCTCACATTTGGCTAATGGCCCTTCAAGGGCACTTGAAGGAGAGAGGAGGAGGAGGATGATGAAGTAAGCCCCCAGATCCATTTAATAAAGATCCCCTGGAGCATATCACGCAGGCGCCAGTGCCCCCAGACATGCACAAGAGTGTCCCACTTACATAACTGGGAGAGGGACCAGAGGATCCCTGGCTGGGTGGTCCTGGCCACACCTGCCCAGCTGAGGTCACTTCGACAACTTAGAAAAAGGGCAGGTGGCTCATGCTCAGGGCTTGCTCGCTTCACGTGACAGGACAACATTGCCTTCTGGCGGGGACGTCCACCTTCACCTGTGAGCCTGCTGACCCTTGAGGATGCAACCACTGCTCTGGGGAGTTTGGGCATTCCAGGGGTCAGTAGGACACCTCCATGGGAAACACCTGGGCAATTTGGGTGTTTGCACCTGGGGGCTTATTTTTTCTTTTCTCTGTCTCTCTTGGGTTTTTCCCTGTTTACTTGGACACTTTTGGCAATAAAATTACTCTTTGGGTTAAGCTTTCAGCGGTGTCTTAGTTTCAGCTTCCACATCCCTTCGGACCCTCCCTAGAACACCATCAAAAAGAGTAAGGTCAAGGGACCTGCCAAAGAGATCCAGTTCCTGAGGGTGAAGTGGCAAGATGGATGTCATCTGATACCAAGAGAAGTCATCAATAAGATTGTAGCGATGAGTCCACTGACCAGCAAGAAAGTGACACAAGCTTTCCTGGGTGTCATAGGTTTCTGGAGGATGCATATCCTTGAGTACAGCCAAATCATGAGCCCACTCTACTTAGTGACTCGTAAGAAGAATGATTTCTACTGGGGTCCTGAACAGCAGCAAGCTTTTAAACAGATCAAGCAGGACATTGCACATGCTGTGACCCTTGGACAAGTCAGGACAGAACCAGATGTGAAAAATGTACTTTATACTGGAGCCAGGGAAAATGGCCCTTCCTGGAGCCTCTGGGAAAAGGTGCCTGGTGAGGCCCAAGGCTGACCACTCGGCTTCTGGAGCCAAAATTACAGAGGATCTGAAGCCAATTATACCTCCATGGAGAAGGAGATCCTGGTGGCTTATGAAGGAATGCAAGCAGCCTCAGAGGTGATTGGCACAGCACAGCTTCTCCTGGCATCTTGTTTACCAGTGCTGGGGTGGATGTTCAAGGGAAAGTTGCCCTCTATGCATCATGCTACTGATGCTACATGGAGTAAGTGGATTGCTCTGATCACACAGTGTGCCTGTATTGGAAATCCGAATCACCCTGGAATCCTAGCAATCATAACAAACTGGCCTGAAGGTGGGAAATTCAGTCTGGCAGATGAGGAGGAAGAAGAGCAAGTGAATTGAACTGAGGAAGCTCCACCATACAATCAGTAGCCTGAAGGAGAAACATGTTATGCCCTCTTCACTGTTGGTTCCTGCTGCATTGCAGGGAAGAACCAAAAATGGAAAGCAGCTGTCCGGAGTCCCGCCTGACAAGTGGCACAAGCTACTGAAGGAGAAGGCGAATCGAGTCAATTAGCTGAGCTCAAAGCAGTTCAATTGGCCCTGAACATCGTCAAATGAGAGAAGTGGCCAAGGCTTTACCTCTACACTGATTTGTGGATGATAGCCAATGCTCTATGGGGGTGGCTGGACCAATGGAAGAGGACTGATTGGAAGCGTAGAGGAAAACCCATCTGGGCTGCTGATTTGTGGCAAGACATTGCCGCCCAAGTAGAGAAGCTGACTGTGCGAGTCCTTCCTGTAGCTGCCCACATGCCCAAAAATCAAGCTAATGAGAAACATCACAACAACAAACAGGCAGACTGAGCTGCACAAATCAAGGTGTAATGGGTAGATCTGGACAGGCAGCATAAGGGAGAGATGTTCCTAGCTCAATGGGCCCATGATGCCTCAGGCCTTCAGGGAAGAGATACCACTACAGATGGGCACGAGACCGAGGGGTGGATCTAACCATGGACACTATCTCCCAGGTTACCCATGATTGTGAGACGTGCGCTGCCATTAAACAAGTAAAGAGAGTGAAGCCCCTGTGCTATGGTGGACGTTGGGATAAGTATAGATACGGGGAGTCTTGGAAAGTTGATTACATCACACTGCCGCAGACCCACCAAGGTAAGCACTATGTGCTCACCATGGTGGAAGCAACCACTGGGTGGCTAGAGACATATCCAGTGCCTCATGCAACTGCCTGAAATACCATCCTGGGTCTTGAAAACAAGTCCTGTGGTGACATGGCACCCCAGAGCAAATTGAGTCAGACAATGGGACCCATTTCAAAAACAATTTAGTTACCACTTGGGCAAAGGAGCATGTCATTGAGTGGGTATATCACATCCCATACCATGCAGCAGCCACCGGGAAGATTGAACGGTGTAATGGACTGTTGAAAACCACTGTAAAGGCACTGGATGGGGGGACTTTCAAGCACTGGGATAAGCACCTAGCAAAGGCTACATGGCTAGTCAACACTAGAGGCTCTGTCAACCAAGCCAGCCCTGCCCAATCACAGTCCCTTCACACTATGGATGGAGACAAAGTCCCAGTAATTCACTTGAGAGGTATGCTAGGTAAAGCAGTTTGGATTAATCCTGCCTCGAGCAAAGGCAAATCCATTCATGGGATTGTCTTTGCTCAGGGACCAGGATGCACCTGGTGGATAATGAGGGAAGATGGAGAGACCCAGTGTGTGCCTCAAGGTGATTTAACCTTGGGGAAAAATAATTTGTATTCTGAGTTGTATGTTGCAGGAAAATGAATTACCGGACAAGGAAGACCTGAGCTAAACTGGTGTTGGTGCCCAACAATTGATTGCTTCTCCTGCCCAGAGTATCCATTTTGATGGAATGAAGCCCAAGACTTGGAGGGGTGGAAGACAGCCCTAAAAAACAAGACCTGTGCAAGCATGGAAAATAAGCTGATATGGGATATGGGTGTGAGGTAAATGGTATGGAATAAGGGGTGGAGATTGCAGTGTGTTTGGCTGAAATCCTGGGAGGGGACATGGGTTAGGCCAGCTGACTCACACTGACCAAAGGGATATTTCATACCATTTGATGCCAACCCAGATATAAAAGGAGTGGGGAAGGAGCATGGGCTGTCTCGGGTAATGGTTGCCTGCTGACAACCGTTGCTGTGTTGGAGCTCTGCTTCCTGGAGGAGTGATGGTCCATCACTGCTTGTGGGAAGTATAGATTGACTGTTGGCTTTTGCTTTGTGCGTGTGTGGACTGCTTTCTTTTTTTTTCTTTTCGACATAAACTGCCTTAGTTTCAGAATCTTGCTATGGAATTCCTCTTCCTACCAACACAGAGTTTGAAACTAACGCCCAACCTCCTACTGTTAGTCAACAAAAGGAATGGCTGAGCACCCGCATCCCGACCTAATGGCTGAGGGAAGGGGTGAGAGGGAAGGGAGGGAGGTTTTCTTTCTTCTTCTTTCAGTGTGCTGGATGGGGAGCAGTTAGTTTGGTTTTTTTTCCTCTCGGCTGCTGCTGGGGGTGGAGGCATCTCGGAGGGAGCCTGTATTTTGTTTGACTCCTCTTCCCCTATTTAGCCCTTAGCTCTGGGCACCCTGTGCCTTGGATTTTTGACAGAATTTTTTTTCTGAGGGAGTCGACATTGGTGGACAAGCTGCTGCTGCCCCCTCTGCCCCCCTGTGGGCCAGCTCTGCTTCTCTCGAACAAAGGATGGGAGCGTGTCTACTCTGCAGCACGGAGGAGGTTCCACATCGTCCCTCTGCCCCAGCGATCCCATGTGAGTCTACTCAGGACCTCCACAGCTCCATCATCGGGACCCACCAGCGTCTCAGCCTGCGTTCCTGGGAAAGCTGACCCTGCAGCCAGCCAAGGCACAACATCGCCACCTGCTGCCCGTAGATATAATCGCACCCAAGGGGAACAAAACTTTCATTTAGTTTGAAAGCATTGATTACAGACTGTTTTGTTTGGTTCCTTTTTTTCTGGATATAATTATATATGGATATATTGCAGTTAAGAACTGTTATCCTTTTCTATACATTTTCCTAATTAAAATTTGTTCTTAATTTAAGGGAGTTGAGTGGTTATTTTTTGAGGAAGAAGGCTCCTTTTCTTCTCCTGGTCAACATAGACATCTTAGTTTCCTCTAAACTAAGACACTGCCTTATGTTAATCCTTGGTTTGTGTTATTTTCCCCCCCTTTTTTCCCTTCCCTATGGGAAAAGGGAGGACTAGAGTGCCTGGGTGGACACCTGGCATTCAGCCAAGGTGAACCCATCACACAAATCAAGTCCTATCTCTGCCCCTTTGGTGCAGTTATATTTACAAAC
>JAWWLT010000455.1:0-11495 GCA_035040995.1 Premnoplex brunnescens
GGACACAGGGACAGGGACACAGGGACACAGGGACAGGGACACAGGGACGGGGACACAGGGACACAGGGACAGGGACACCAGGGTGGCCTCCACTCACTTGTTCTCGCGCGTCTCGTGCTGCCGTCGCTCCATCAGGTTGGCCACGCTCTGAGCAGAAATGGGGGCCCCGCAGTGTCAGGGGACACGGGGACAGCGTCACTGCCAGCCCTGTGACACTGCCGGGCCTGGGGGCTGGGAGGGTGCCCTGGAGCAGGAGCTGGGCGTGGGAGGGGTTGGATTCCCTGGGAATTCCCCCCGGGATGGGGTGGGACCCACCTTGTAGCAGCGGTGCAGCAGCATCCGAGCAGCAGCCACCACGTTCACCGTGTACAGGTAGAAGGTGCGGGACGGGGCGTGGTCGGGAGTCTTGGGGATCTCCTGGCACAGGGAGAGGGGCAGGAATTGGAGGGATGGAGCCAGGAGGGTTGAAGGAGTTCAGGGATTAAACACTGCAAGATCCCCAGGAGCACTGTGGCTGCTGTAGCAAACTGAGGAGAGAGAGCTGCTCACCCTGCACAGCCCAACCAGCCCTCAACATTCCTACTGGGAAAGGACCTGGAGAGGCTGGAGGGACCTGGACAGGCTGGAGAGGGATCCGAAGAGGCTGGAGAGGGATCTGGAGAGGTTGGATAAGGAACTGGAGAGGCTGGATAAGGATCTGGAGAGGTTGGATAAGGACCTGGAGAGGCTGGAGAGGGGTTTGGAGAGGTTGGAAGGGGAGCTGGAGAGGCTGGAGGGGGATCTGGAGAGGATGGAGGGGGATCTGGAGAGGTTGGAGAGGGATCTGGAGAGGCTGGAGAGGGGTCTGGAGAGGCTGGAAGGGGAGCTGGAGAGGCTGGAGGGGGATCTGGAGAGGAGGGAGGGGGATCTGGAGAGGTTGGAGAGGGATCTGGAGAGGCTGGAGGGACCAGGACAGGCTGGATAAGGATGTGGAGAGGCTGGATAAGGATGTGGAGAGGCTGAAGAGGGATCTGGAGAGGCTGGAGGATGATCTGGAGAGGCTGGAGAGGGATCTGGAGAGGCTGGAAGGACCAGGACAGGCTGGAGGGACCAGGACAGGCTGGAGGGATCCGCCCTGCCCTGTGCCACGCCCCAGGAAGGAGGATCTCCCGGATCCCAGGAATCTCGAGGCTCCCAGAGCCCCCTCACCTGCAGGGACACCAAGTTCTCCGAGAGCAGCCTGTAGAGCATGTCCTTGGCCTCCTTGGCCGGGATCATGGCAAAGTCCTCCACCTGCTTCTGCTCCAGGTGCTTCTTGCGCAGCAGGAGGCGGAAAATCCGGGCACAGCGGGAGCCGAACCTGGGCGGGATCAGCGGGATCAGCGGGATCAGGGAATGGGCCCTGGGAAGCCCCAGGTGTCCCCAGGTCACCTCTCCTCCACGATGGACTCCAGCGTGGCCGTGGCCAGCGACGCCAGGGCCTTGTGCAGGTCTGCAGGGGGGCAGGTCAAGGAGAATTCCGGAGGTTGGGAATGGTTGGGGCATGGGAAGGTGCCCCCAAAGGATACTGACAGTGTAGGTGCCCCCGCCGCTGTCTCCAGACTTCCCAACGAATTCCAGCTGCAGGGAGAGACAAGAGGGATAAAGGGCATCCTTAGCAGGGGGTCTGGCTTGTTTTTCCTGAAAAGCTGCAGTGGGAAGAGTGGGACAGAGGTTTGGGGGGAAAGAAAAAGGATTTGGGACTTCAAGGGCTTAAAACACATCAGCTGGGGTTTAGGGACACTTCCAGGGGCTTTTAAATGTGTTTAGTACCTTCTAGGTCTCTTTAATATCTTCTAAGTATATTTAATATCTTAAAAATATATTTAAAATCTTATCAATATTTTTAGTCTTATATCTCATAAATATCTTCAATGTCTTATAAGTATCTTTAATATTTTATAAATATCTTCAGTGTCTTATAAATATCTATAATATCTTATAAATGTCTGTAATATCTTACAAATACGTGTAATGTCTTATAAACATCTATCTTCAATATCTTATAAATATCTGTAATACCTTATATGATCTTTAATATCTTCTAAATACCTTTAATATCTTCCAAAGTTCTTTAATATCTTGTAAAGATCTTTGATAACCCATAAAGATCTTCAGTTCATTGTTAAACCCCTTCAGGCTCAGGGGCTTCCAAACAAACTCAGTGTCAAAAAATTTCAGGGACTTAAATTTTTAACTTCAAACTGCTTAAACAACCGGCATTTTTCAAGTGACTTTGGTATCTTCGGCATCATCCTCTTTGACAGCCCTCCAAGAACTCCCTGAAATCCTCAGTATCCATGGAATTCCAGGGAATCACAGGGGCTGGAAAAGGCCCTGGAGCCCCCCAGGAGTCCCCAGACTCACCGGATCATCAGCCAGGAGTGCCAGGTACTGATCCAGCACCTGCTTCCCGATGTTGTATCCCGCTGGGAGCGACCGGAATATCTGCACAGGGGGGGAAAGCAGGGAATGCCAGAGCATTCCAAGGGCTCCCAGTCCCAGTTGGTCACTGGGGGGGTGGGACCAAAACTGGGCCCTTCCTGATGGGCTGGCAATGATGGCACACCTGGGTCACCTCCACACCCACCTGAGGGGCCATCCATCTCTGCTCAAGGACCATCACAGATCCCCAAAATATCCCAATCCACAGTGAAATCCCCCACTGGGGAACTCCCTGCCCTGAGGGAGGGGCTGGGCATTCCCACCTGGACCTGAGCATGGATAATGTCAGGGTTTGGGGTTCTGGGACCACTGGTGGGATCCAGAGGAGGAGCAGAACCCCAAGGGTTCATCCTCCTCATCCTCACTGACCCCCACTCTGGACCCAAGGCCAAGGAACCCCACTGTGGTTGTACAACTGGTTTTGGGGTTAAAACCAGCTTTTCTTCTATTTATTGTTCATCTTGACAGGAAATTAACTCTGACTTGGGTTGACTTGGGTTGGGTTGGGCTGGGTTGGGTTGACTTGGCTTGGCTCGGCTTGGGTTGGGTTGACTTGGGTTGGCTTGGGTTGGCTTGGGTTGGGCTGGGTTGGCTTGGGTTGACTTGGCTCGGCTTGGGTTGACTTGGCTCGGCTTGGGTTGGTTCCCCTGTGGGCTGGAGGGCCCAAGGACCCACCTCGTTGGAGGACAAGGGCTGGGTGTGGGAGGCGCCCGAGGCCGTGGTCACCTCGCTCATGCGCAGCATGGTCCGCACCACCTCGCTGCTGGTCTGCACTGGGAACACTGGGAATTAGAGCAGGGCAAAGAGGCCCTGGAGGGGACAGAGGGGGGGGACACCAGACCTGGTCCATGCGGCTGCTCACGGCGCTGACCAGAGCCTGGTCACGGAAGTGCTGGTGGAAACGCTCCAGGTTCACCTGCCAGTAAATGCCGTCATCCTGAGGGGACAGGGACAGGGAGTGAGGGAAAGGCAGGGAAAAGGGGCTGGGGAATGGGAAAGGGGGCTGAGAAATGGGAAAGGGGGCTGGGAAAGAGGCTGGAAACTGGGAAATGAGGCAGGGAAAGGAACTCATGGAAATGGGGCAGGAAAAGGTGTCACAAAACTAAGGGATGGGGGCCAGAAAAACAAGGAAAAGGCGCCACAAAAATCCAAGAAGGGATTCCCAAAATCCCAGTTTCTCCAGGAGAACACGCTTGGGAACAAGCCAATCCTGCCCTTCCCACACCACGATTCCCAGCCCCACATTCCCAAGACTGCTCCAGCATTCCCAAGGCCACTCCAGCATTCCCAAGGCTGCTCCAGCATTCCTGGTACCTCTGGGCTTCCTCCCTCCTGCTTCTGCCTCTTGGCCTTGTGCTCTCCCTCCTCCTCCTCGTCGCACGAGCGTCTCCGCTTGCCCTTCCCTGCCAATCCAAAGTGGGGGTTTCCCACTGGGATTATCCACAGCATCAATTCCCATTTTCCCCCCATCCCAAAATTCCCAGGAACTCTCACTAACCCCATCCACAGCATCAATTCCCATTTTTCCCCCAGGATTCCCAGGAATTCTAACTAACCCCATCCAGAGCACCAATTCCCATTTCCCCCCCCAAATCCCAGGATTCCCAGGCTCTCATTCCCATTTCCCCCCCTCATCCCAGGCTTCCCAGGCTCTCATTCCCATTTCCCCCCTCATCCCAGGATTCCCAGGCTCTCATTCCCATTTCCCCCCTCATCCCAGGATTCCCAGGCTCTCATTCCCATTTCCCCCCTCATCCCAGGATTCCCAGGCTCTCACCGCCGAGGCTGAGCCGGGGCACCACGTACATGTCCCTGTGTGCCGTGGCCAGGCTGGGCAGGGTGGGTGGAGCCCCCTCGCCGCTCTGGGGGCTCAGGGGGGCCGTGGGGCACCTCTGGATGAAGTGGGTGTCTGCCAGGCGCACGAAGGCGTTGGACACCTCCGAGTAATCCATGGTTTTCCCGTCTAGGAGGGAGAGGACACGCCGGGGGTGGATCTGGGATGTCACCCCGGGAAAGCTCCGGAGAACGCGGAGATTCCACGGGCACGATGATGAGAGTGAACGTCCCACGGACCCGACCACAAACCCAACCCCAAATCCCTGTTTCCCTAAGGAGAAGCTTCCCACCCTCCATGGTCTCCATCAGCCAGATCCTGGATGTCCCTGAGGCTCAGAAGGACGTGGTGACACCACAACCACCACCACGACTTGCCCATGAACACCCAACCAAGCTCTGCTCCCCCCTTCCCAACCACATTCCCAGACCCCAATTTTCCTTCCCGCCCACCTTCCGTGGTCAGCCAGATCCTGGATGTCCCTGAGACTCAGAAGGATGTGATGACACCACAACCATCACCACAACTTGGCCACGATCACTCCAGAGTGCTTTTGCTCCCCCATTCCCAATCCCCCTCCCAAATCCCAATTTTCAGGGGCAGCCCTTCCCACCCTCCATGTTCTCCATCCACCACACCCTGGCCATCCCTGAGCCCTTCCCACCCACCTTCCATGGTCTCCACCCACCATATCCTGCACTTTCCTGAGGCTCTGGAGAACATGGTGACACCACAACCATCACCACGCCTTGGCCACGATCACCCCAAAGTGCTTTTGGTCCCCTGTTCCCAACCCCATTCCCACATCCCATTTTTCCTTCCCACCCACCTTCCACGTTCTCCATCCACCACACCCTGGCCACCCCTGACCCTCAGGAAGCTGTGGTGACGCCACACTCCCCACGACTTGCCCACGAACACCCAACCAAGCCCCACTCCCCCCTTCCCAATCCCCCCTTCCCAATCCCAATCCTCCTCCCCGCCCACCTTCCCTGGAGTCGCTGAGGCGCTCGGCCACCCTGCTGACGGCACGGCTCATGGCCAGGTGGCCGTGGAGCAGCAGCTCCTCCACAAGCAGCTCGCCGGGGTCCCCGTAGAGGCTCTTGGCCGTGTAGATGTAGCGGGGGTAGCGCAGGAGGCGCAGGATGCGCCCGCCCAGCGCCGTGTACTCCACGGGGCCGCGCGGCTGCAGCTCGAAGCGCGCCAGCTGGTGCTGCAGCAGCACACACAGCGCCTTCTTCACCTGGGCAGAGGTGGGGACTGGGGGTCTGCCTGGCCTTCACAGCCATCCTGGACTTCCCAGCCTTCCCGCCCTTCCCAACCATCTCATCCTTCCCATCCTTTCCACCTTTTCTGGACTTCCCACCTTCCCTGGACTTCCTGTCCTTCTCACCCTTCCCAGCCTTCCTGTCCTTCTCACCCTTCCCAGCCTTCCCAACCTTCCCGCTCTTCCCGTCCTTCCCAGCCTTTCTGCTCTTCCCACCCTTCCCAACCTTCTCACCCTTCCCAACTTTCTCACCCTTCCCATCCTTTCCACTCTTCCTGGACTTCCCACGTTTCCTGCTCTTCCCACACTTCCTGCTCTTCTCACCTTTCCTGCCCTTCCCACCTTTCCCATCCTTCCCACCTTTCCTGCTCTTCCCACCTTTCCCATCCTTCCCACCTTTCCTGCTCTTCCCACCCTTCCTGCTCTTCCTGCCCTACCCAACCTTCCTGGCCTTCCCAACCTTCTCACCCTTCCCAGCCTTTCCACCCTTCCTGCCCTTCCCATCCTTCCCATTCTTCCCACCCTTCCCAACCTTTCTGGCCTTCCCGTCCTTCCTAGCCTTCCTGCTCTTCCCACCTTTCCTGTCCTTCCCACCCTTCCCAACTTTCCTACACTTCCCTCCTTTCCCACCCTTCTCACTCTTCCCACTCAAAGTTTGGGGTTTAAATTCACACAAAGAAAAACTATGGGGAAATTATGAAATTTATGAAACTTCGTTCAATTCGTTGAATTTATTAAAATGCCTTGAGCTTCATTTAAACGGATTCAATTGAAACTCATGAAAGTTTTCTTGTTCTTTAAATCCCCTTGTCCTTCTCCAGCCTTTCCCAGACTTTTATTCCCTACGGAGACTCAGCGTTTCCCTCCTTACCCAAGAAATTTTCCAGGGAAAACACAACTCCCCACCCCAATCCCCGCTCCTGACTGGTCTCTATTAAGAATTCCCTGTCCCTCTCCAGCCTTTCCCGGCCCTTTCCCACCTGTTTACCTGTCTACCTCCCACTTGTTTACCTGGTCCGGGAGCAGCCCCGTGTCCCCCACGAGGAGCCGCAGCGGCCTTGGGCCCGTCCTCAGCAGCGAATTCCCCACTTTCTCCACGATCTCGCCGAAGTGCTCCTGGAGCAGGAGGGAGCAGAGCCGCAGCTCCGCCTGCGTCATCCCGGCGGCTCCCAAATCCCAAGAAAAGGAATTTGGGAAGGGCCGGCCGGGTCTGCTGAGGGATGAGAGAACGGGTCAGGCCCAACTTAGGCCGCAACCGTCGCCATGGCAACAGCCGCTTCCGTTTCCGCCGCTACTTCCGCTTCCCGCCGCGCCCCCCCTTTGGGATGACCCCCGCCAGGGGGCGCGCTGCGTTCCGCCTCCCTCAGGGCCGCTCTAGCCGCTCGCTTTTCCCTTTGCCACAGCGCGCGGAGCAGACGAGTGGAGAGGGCTCGCGGCACCGCTCTGGCCCGCGCTCGGTGGCCGCGGAGGACTGACGGCAGCGGCGGCGGGGGAAGATGGCGGAGGCGGCGGCGGCGGTGCCGCAGCACCGGTTCTTCTGCCACAGCTGCAAGGGCGAGGTCAGCCCCAAACTGCCGGTGAGCCCCGGGCGGCACGGGACGGGAGGGGCGCCCGGAGCGGGGCAGGGGGGCGGCGGGAGGGGGTGAGCCCCCTGAGAGCCGACCCTGAGGCCTCAGGGGAAGGGGGACACCCTCCCCCAAAGACTGAGGGGTGACTCCCCTAAAATCCCGGTGGGAAAGGGTGACCCCCCCCTAAAATCCATGTGGGAAAGGGATGACCCCCCCAAACTCTGAGGGCTGACCCCCTAAAATCCCTGTGGGAAAGGGTGACCCCCCCCCAGTCCCTGCCCTTGAGGGGAAGGGGCCGTTCTTGCAGCCCCCACCCCAAAATCCTTTTGGGAAAAACCCCGGGAAGAAGTTTGGGAAGAACAGAAAGTTCTGGGTCAGGAAAACTCTGGATCGGGGTGGGATAACCCTGGATCGGGGTGGGATAACCCTGGATCGGGGTGGGATAACTCTGGATTGGATTGGGGTAACCCTGGTTTGGGGTGGGATAACTCTGGATTGGGATGGGATAACTCTGGATTGGGGTGGGATAACTCTGGATTGGATTGGGGTAACTCTGGATTGGGGTGGGATAACCCTGGATTGGCGTGGGATAACCCTGGATTGGATTGGGATAACTCTGGAATGCTCCAGCTGCAGGGAGGGTAAATCCGGGAGAAAGGATCTGGGAAGGGGGGGAAATTCCAGGATTTTCCATGTTTTTCCCCAATCCACAGCTCCAGGAGAAAACTCTGGGAATGAGAACACACAAAGCTTTTCCCTCTTAAACTCCCCAAGCCCCAAATTCCTCGGGATTGGGATTCTGGGGCTTGGGATTTTTGGGATGGAGATTCTGGGGCTCGGGATTCTGGGGCTTGGGATTCAGGCTCGGGAATCTCCCTGGGAAAAGGGGGTGGTTTCCCTGGAATTCCAAGGGCTCTGTGGCTGATCCCAGCCCCCTGTTTTCCCAGGAATACACCTGCCCCCGCTGCGAGTCCGGCTTCATCGAGGAAGTCACTGAGGATTCCAGGTATGGAAAATCCGGGAATATCCCGGATCCCGGCACGGGGAGAGACTGTGGATCCCTCCTGGGATGTTTGGTGGGGAAAGTACCACATTTGGGGCTTTTTGTCCTCTTTTTTTGGTTCTTTTTTTACCTTTTTTTGTGGTTTTTTAACCCTTTTTGGGTGTTTTTACTAAAAACGCCCCTTTTTTGGTTTTTTGTGCGGTTTTCCCTCCATTTTGATACTTTTCTTACCCTTTTTGGTCTTTTTTATTGTAAAAATCTCCTTTTGGGTGTTTAATTTTTACCCATTCCATGTTTTTTTACCCTTTTTGATCGTTTTCTCACCTTTTAAGGATTAAAAAAAGCCCCTTTTTACCGTTTTTGGTCCTTTTTTTAACCTTTTCCATTGGTTTTTTTTTCCAGGGGGGATTTCGGGAAAACCCCCGGGATTTGGGAATGCTGGGGAGGGATTTTGGGAAGCACAGGGGGGTTTTGGGACTGGGCCCTGCCCTGAGTGTCCTGTTGTTCCCAGTTTTTTCGAGGGAAGCTCCCTGGATGGCAGCCCCTCCTCGCAGTTTGCAGAGGTGAGTTTTCCCACTTTTCCCAAAATTCCACAGGCTTTTCCTGGGATTTGGGGGAATCTCTTGGCTTTGAGACCCACCAGGGATGGGAAGAGAGGGATTCAGGGAAGGGCCTGGCGCTGGAAATGCCAGGATTTTTGTGGGAATGCTCAGCCAGGTCATATCCCAGGAATTCCCAGTTTCCAGGGGATCCTGATGCTCTCTTCCCACCTTTGTGCTCCATAAATTAAGCTGGATTTTGGGATGGATGAGAACTGGGAGTTGTCTCCTGGGAACAGGGGTGGGGTGGGAACAGGGATGGGGACAGGGATGGGAAGGGAACAGGGATTGGGAAAAGGGTTGGGGTGGGAACAGGGATGGGAACAGGGATGGGATGGGAACAGGGATTGGGAAAAGGGATGGGATTGGGAACAGGGATGGGATGGGAACAGGGAACAGGGATGGGGAGACACCTCAGCATTCCCTTGGAGGCTCCAGGGACATTTCAGGGATACAGTTCCATCCCTCCACATCCTGATCCCGTGGATTATCCCTCCTCACATTCCAGAGGGAGACACCACCCCCAACCTCTGGCTTTCCTGGGATCCCAGCGGGATGGGAATGTCACAGCAGCCCCACCCCCATCCCACTGGTCTCCAATGAACCCCTTTTCCAGGTTTTTCTATTTCCCTGGAATCCTTGGGAATGTGCTCCCCTGGGACACCCCCCCCTCCTCCTCCCCATTCCCGACCGCAGCTGAAAGCGGGAATTCCACCCCCCCTTCCCCTCTCTCCGCAGCTCTGGGACCACCTGGACCACACGCTGCTGTTCCCGGATTTCCGGCCGTTCCTGCGGGGGGATTCCCTGGATGCCGAGGCCCGGGATGGGGAGCGGGGCCCCCCGGTTGGGGGGGAGCTCTGGGGGCCCGGCCGCCCCCCCCGGCTCCCCATGGCCCGCCGGTTCCGGGCCCGGGGCAGCTCCCGCCCCGAGCGCTCGCCCGCCATCGAGGGGTGAGGCCCTTCCCCCTCCTGGGAACACCGGGAATTGGGGCAGGAACCCGGGAAAAAGGGGCTCCCTGTAGGTCCCACCTGGGAGGGTTCCAGGGGGCATTCCTGGATCTCGCCTCGGGATGAGCTCCTGCCCCAGTTCCTCGGGGCTCTGCCTCCTTTTGGGGCTTTATGGAGGGATTGTCCTGGTCGTGAGCTCTGTGTCCGTGGGAATGGGATCCTTGCATCCCTCATTTTGGGGCTTTATCCCAAGAATTCCCAAAGGTGAGCTCTGTGTCCATGGGAATGGGATCCTTGCATCCCTCATTTTGGGGCTTTATCCCAGAAATTCCTGGAGATGAGCTCTGTGTCCATGGGAGTGGGATCCTTGCATCCCTCATTTTGGGGCTTTATCCTAGGAATTCCTGGTCATGAGCTCTGTGTCCATGGGAGTGGGATCCTTGCAGCCCTCATTTTGGGCCTTTATCCCAGAAATTCCTGGAGATGAGCTCTGTGTCCATGGGAGTGGGATCCTTGCAGCCCTCATTTTGGGCCTTTATCCCGGGATTTTCCCCCTCATGAGCCCTGTATCCATGGGAATGGGATTCCTGGTTTTTCCCCCCCTTCCTTTCCTCACTCGACTCCCTCCTCCCTTCCCATTGCCCCTTTTCCCCAGGATAATCCAACAGATCTTTGCCGGTTTCTTCGCCAACTCGGCCGTGCCCGGCTCCCAGCACCCCTTTTCGTGGTGAGTGCCCCCCTGGCTCCTCCCAGGTCCCGGCAGGAGGTGGGATGAGGCTCCAATTCCCGTTTTTCCTGGGCAGGAGCGGGATGCTGCACTCCAACCCCGGCGATTACGCCTGGGGGCAGAGCGGCCTCGACGCCATCGTCACCCAGGTGGGTGGCACCAGGGCTGGGGAGGGAGGGGGGCAAATCCCTGCTCCTGGAGCCGCAGGATCCCATGGGAATTGCCCCTTTCCCGCAGCTCCTGGGGCAGCTGGAAAACACAGGCCCTCCTCCTGCGGACAAGGAGAGGATCTCATCGCTCCCCACGGTGCCGGTGACGCAGGAACAAGTCGGTGGGTTCCCAGGGATCCCGTGGATCCCGCTCTTCCCATTCCCGCTTTTCCCCACCCCCAGATCCCAAACTCCGCCGCTGGAATGTGGGAGCTCTCAGGGACTTGGGAGGCCTGGAATTTTCCCTCCCCCATGATGGTTTTCCCAGCCCCAATCCCATCTTCCCTTCCAGAGGGGCTCCCAAGGTATTCCCGGGAAGCTCTGCCAGAGGGAACCCGGGGGTGTCTCGGAACAATCCTGGCTTTGCAATTAAAAATCCCGGGAATGTTTGCCCTCCCCCTCCCAGCTGCTCCTTTCTGGAGCCCAAGCCCTCCATTATGGTTAAAGCAGGCAATTCCAGGCAAGATATTTTTATCCCAGGGTTTTACCCAGCCCTGTGTTCTCCTCCCCTTCTCTGGGAAGGGAAGGACCGGCTGGAATTCCGAGTGTGGAGCCTGCAGAGCCCAGGCAGGCTGGGAATCATGGAATCCTGGAATGTCCCAGTCGGAAGGGACTAAAGCCTGGAGCTCCTGTTCCCAGCAGGAATTCTTTAATCCCTGGATGCTCCATCCCCAGCAGTCCCTTCCCAGATCCCTGTTCCCTGTGGGATCCCCTTGCTCCCTGCCCAGATCCCTGTTCCCTGTGGGATCCCCTTGCTCCCTGCCCAGATCCCTGTTCCCTGTGGGATCCCCTTGCTCCCTGCCCAGATCCCTGTTCCCTGTGGGATCCCCTTGCTCCCTGCCCAGATCCCTGTTCCCTGTGGGATCCCCTTGCTCCCT
>JAWWLT010000456.1:0-11494 GCA_035040995.1 Premnoplex brunnescens
AGGGCTGGGCACTCCAACCCTCTCTGGGCAGCCCCTGCCAAGGCCTGACCACCCTTTCCAGGCACAAATTCCTCCTGATGTCCCCCCTGCCCTGTCCCAGGCCTGAGCCATTCCCTCTGCTCCTGTCCCTGTTCCCTGGGAGCAGAGCCCGACCCTCCCCGGCTCCCCCGTCCTGGCAGGGACTTGCAGAGCCAGAAGGTCCCCCCTTGAGCCTCCTTTTCTCCAGGCTGAGCCCCCCCAGCTCCCTCAGCTGCTCCAGACTCTTCACCCAGCTCTGTTCCCTTCTCTGGACACACTCAATGCCTCTCTTTGTGCTAAAAACCTCCTGGAGCAGGGGCTCTGTCTTACATTCATTTGGATTTCCTCTGGGACAAGGACCCACATCTCAGAGGGTTATTCTGCCTGCTCTTAGGTTACCTCCACCTGCACCCCATCTAACCCTGTCCAGCAGCCTTAGTTCCACCACTCCTTATGGAAGCTTACAGTCCCAAAGCAATACTGGATGTTGATGAAGAGGATTCAACTTTGGAGGGTTTTAAAGCACATTAGTAATACTAACAGGTTCTGAGATCCTGAATTTCTGCCTTTCACCTTGATTTCAGAAATGATACCATAGAATCACAGAATATCCTGAGCTGAAAGGGACCCACAAGAACCATGGAGTGCAACTCCTGGCCCTGCACAGGATACCCCATCCATCCAACCCTGTGCCTGAGAGCATTATCCCAGGAGGAAGCAGCCAGCTTTTGTATTCAGAGGCTACTGTTAGAAAACATCACCATTTCAACTGGAAAATATTTAGAAATGCCCAACAACTGCTAAGTAAATCTTGTTAAGAAAAGTCTCACATAAAGGAAAGATCTCAATTACAAACTTATCTTGCTTTTTATATAATGCTTCAAAGCTAAAGAAAGAGACCTCGTGCTGAGAGCAGGAAGATAACACACGATATTTTTGTTGTCATCTCTTAATGATTAGGCAATAAGGGAAAACCTGGACCAAAGTAGGAGGTAGGAAAAATAATACTGACAATCAGAAAAGGGAAAACAATCCAATCCATGTTGATAATCTAAAAGGCTCTGGGAAATCTCCTAATTATGCTCACAAAGAAAAGGGAAAAGATGCAATGATACAGTGGAAAAAGCATTGGGCCAGCCAAAAAGCTGGTGCCAGGGTGCCCATCCTGCCTGCCCGTGCACAACACTGCACTGGTACTGCCCTGCTAACATGCACCACCCCAAACCCTGGAGGAACACAAATCCAGGTCTTTGTGCTTTGGGCAAACTAATCCAGCTCCATAAGCACAATTGTGTCTTCCCAACTCCTGCAGCTTCACTGGCTGCAATGTAAGTGAAGACAGACATTTTCTGGCATCTTTCATTTTTTCATCGAAGATGATGCTCCAGTCCCTTCAGGATCTTGGTTGCCCTTTGCTGGGCTCTCACCAGTATGACTGCACCTCTGTTACACTGGGGAGCCCAGCACTGACCCAGCATTCCCAGTGTGGCTTCACCAGAGCTGGGTGGAGGGAAAAGATCTCCATGATGGCACCAAACACATCCCTGTGATCCCACCAAAGCCATAGTCCTGCACCTGCAGACACTTCCAGCCACTCCTGTCTGACCCCTGGGAAGCGTCAGGGCATTCCAGAGGGACACCCAATGTGCCAACTCTCCAGAGAGGCCAAGGGGACCCTCCCCAGGGCCTCCCACCACCCTTCCTCACACAGGTCTGACACGGTGCCCCTTCAGCCCTGCCTTGCTGGCACACACAGCTCCTCTGCTCTGTTTCCATCCTTTCCTGCCAGAGTTACAGAACCAAATGTTTCCTTATTAACAGTCTTGCTGTGCCCTGCTCTCCCCCTTTCCTCATATAAGTGTTTGTGACTGAGGGTGGAAAAAACTAAAGAAGATAACAAATGCAAGATCACCCAAAAGCCTCAGAGGAAGCCCCCACTGCCGAAAATGCAGTGCTCAGGCACTCACTGAGGGATTTGTTTCCCTGGTGTGTTCACGAGGCTGTACAAGTGCAGCTCCTCACCCAAAATTAACAGTTATTCCTCAGTTCGGAGCTGGTTTGTAAATGCCAGTCAATGCAGCCTTTGTGCTGCAGCGAAACATGACATTTTCCTTTCCTGACCAGATCCTATTCAGGAAGGAGTTGAATTTGCAGGGCAGGAATGCTCCATGTTCCCACCCAGTGAATCATGATGGAGAGTCCTTGCAGCAGTTCCATCCCCCCAGGAGCTGTGCCCAAGGGAGAGGCTGCTCCAAGCAGGAGGGTGGGCAGGAGCCAGAGAGAATTGGGGCATTTTTAAGGGGGTTTAGAGCTACAGGAAAAGGCCCAGAGTTCCTCAGTGTTCTCTGTTAGCTGATAAACACAGAACCTAAATTATTAAAACCAAAAATTCCTCTCTAGATTCAGCTGAGAAGCAGATAAAGATGATAAAAACATCTAGTGGTGCTTGACCGATAAATTTCACAATTTAGCACAAAAGGAAGAAATTGCTCCCTGTAAGGGTGGGCAGGCCCTGGCACAGGGTGCCCAGAGAAGCTGTGGCTGGCTCTGGATCCCTGGAAGTGTCCAAGGCCAGGCTGGACGGGGCTTGGAGCAACCTGGGACAGTAGGAGGTGTCCCTGCCCATGGCTGGGGGTGGCACTGGATGAGCTCTAAGGTCCCTCCTAACCCAAACCAGTCTGGGGTTCTGGTACATTGGCAGGCAGTAACAAAACTGTCTTTTCTCAGACTCATGAACACCTCTGAGAGCTCTTCATCTCAGCCACAACCCAGGCATTTATATGCAGATAACACAGTTTAAAATGTGGCGAATTCAAACGGTGGTATTAAACCCCACATTGTACGAAAATAAATGAGTGTGTAGGTGGTGAATTTGGGATGCCAGACCCCCAAGCTGCGATGCACATCCATCTCTTCCTCCAGCTTGTCCCACGCTGTCAGCAGAGCCTGAGTGATGAGCAGCTCTGCTCTGCACACCAAATTCCTTCACTCCATCTCAGGCTCCTTCTCCTCCCATCCCCTCACAGAAAGGCCAAAAACCTGATTATTTCTGTGAGTTTGCTCAGGAACTGGCACACTCAAGTTTTACTGACAGTGCTCAGCGCGTGGGCCACCCCTGAGCTGAGGTTCCACAGCAAGGCAGGATCTTCCTCAACAGAAATTAAATTCACTCATTTTTGGGGGTGCCTCCATATCACTATTTTACATTTTAGACTTATTCTCCCTCTAAACCACAGAAATTACCCTTGTTCCATTGACAGCAGTGGAGCTTTATTAAGTTCCTTCAGAGTCTTGCTCTTCATATTTATTCACTCACTGTTCCTCACTCAGTGCAATCACCAGCCCGAGAGCTTTGCTGAGTGTTTATGGGCATGTCAGAAGCTCCCACCTTAAATAAAAAGCCTCAGACTCCCAGGTATTGCTTGTGAAATTAATCCAAGCAAATGTTAAGTCAGATGTCATGGTTCACTGATGCCACACAGAATGGAGTCTACTTTTGGGCTCAGATGATAAGGATCAGTTGAATCTTTTCTCTTTAGTTCTGATACAAGTCAAAACTGCCACTTAAATTACCAAAATTCACTCTCATTTGTATAAAGGAAATGGAAAATTCAGGTGGCAAGGAAAACACGGACAAATTTCAGAGTCAATCTCACTGCTGACATTTTTTTCTGTGCAGAGTGCATTAATGGCCAGGGTAAAAAGGACACCTGGAGGGTCTAAAGAAAAAAAAAAAAAGGACTATAAGAAGTGTCTCCTCACCAATACTGACTAAATTATCATTGAAATAGCACAAACTAGTCACTCAGACAACTCTTAGAAAAAGAAATCTGACTTCATGTTTAGGCACTGAAATAAGCTCTGGCCACTTCTTTGTGCAGGAGCAGAGAAGGGAAAGTCAGTGAGAGCCAGGGCTTGAACAGCTGTAGGTCAAGGGATATAAAACTACTCTCAGTGTATAGAAAGGCACTCATAACGCAGGGTGTTCACCGTGTCTCGTTTTTCTATTAATGCACAGAATGAGTAAAAACTCATCAGAAAAATGCAAGAGGGAAGTCAGATGTTTTCCCAGTCCGGATCAAACCCACCCACAGAGCACCCTGGAAAGGTGGGCTAGCTCCCTGAAGCCCCCCCATGACTGAACTTCCACAGTCTCTTCAGTACTCCATTGCACTGTTTTGACTGTGGTACAAACCTGGTACAAACCAAGTTTTCCTTCCTGCTCTTGAGACAATTGGTATTTCCCCTGACAATAACTCTGAGAGGCGACCCTGGCTCTGCTGGAGCAATCCCACTGCCCATGGCAAGGTTTGGCCCTTTCCAGGGAGGCAGAGCACTCACAGCACTTCTGGACAATTCTTGGAAAAAAGCACGAGGAGTTTTAACACTTGACCAAGGGCAGCAACAGCGTTCAGTCTCAGCTGATAAAATATGGTGCAGTGCTGTGCCTGGCCCTGAGCAGCCCTGGACATCACATCGTTCCTGGCAGCCCTTTCCAGGAACAATTTTTCCTAATATCAAACCTAAAACTGCCCTGGGACAACTTGAGGCTGTTTCCTCTTGTCCTGTTTCAGTACTAAAGTGAAGGCAGAAAGGAGAGGATGGAGAACACCACTGAGCATCCACCACTACTTGTGAAGGGCAGAGATGCTGAAGAGCCCTAAAAAGCCACAGTCAGGGCTCAGGCCGTGCTTACTGAACCTGTCCAGAGATGACAGAGAAGTCAGCAGACAGCTGAGCACATGCTGCCCACCACAGGGACACGAGGGGTCTCACCAAACTCTTGGGAAGCCGTCCCAGAAGTGCAGTGACCGCCTGGTGGGACGTGGCATCATCACTGCCCCTGTTCCTGTCCTGAGCATCGGAGCAGGGGAAGCTGCTGAGCCAGGAATGTCAGGCAGCCAAAAGAAACATCCTGTTCTTTCATATTTGAGGGAAAGTACTGCTCTGCATTAATGTTGTATTGCTTTAGTCTTGGTTTTCCTTGGAGAAGGCAGGAAGAGGTTTGATGATTCCCGTGGGTCCTGTCCAACCCAGGAATTTCTGTGATTCTCAATCTGGTATTTTTGTTATATACTGCACATACACCATATACAGCTCCTGGGCATTCATGGATGACAAGAAGGAGGGAAAAGCTTCCATTTTCCTTTTTCTGTAAAGACTGAAAGCCCATGAGTTTCTAATCTGAGTAACAAAGACTTCCACAGCTTATGAAATCTGAAAAAATAATCCTGTGCCCTCTGATTTCTGTGGCATCAAGATTCCACCATCTCAAACTTCAGAAAGGGAGAAGACTTTAAGAAGCACTGATTTTATATCACTGTCATAAGCCTGTGATAGCAATTAGTTCAGGAA
Source organism: Premnoplex brunnescens (assembly GCA_035040995.1). Lineage (NCBI taxonomy): Eukaryota > Metazoa > Chordata > Aves > Passeriformes > Furnariidae > Premnoplex > Premnoplex brunnescens. The sequence continues at coordinate 5,374 of JAWWLT010000456.1, forward strand.
CACAAACACATTTAAGTGTATCTGATTTAAACAAGAGAACCCTTTAAGGATCAGTAAAAGAAGTGCCTTCTAAAGATTGTTACCTATAAAAATTTAAATTACTAAATGGGAAAACTAAGTTTCCTTACTATGTAAAATACAAATATTATAAAAGCAGAAGCATCATAGTGGCCTTCTCTCATTTGGAAGTGGAAATCAAAACTCTCCAGATCTTCAAACCTCCTATTTGATTAAAAATACATGACAAGCTTCGGGACTATAACAAGCAAACAGCCTTGTAGCCACCGTATCAGCTCCTGCCCTGGACTGCTCCCAGCTTTTTCAGCCTCATTTCCTTCTCCTTGGATTCTAAACAGGCATTTCTGAAGCAATACCTTCATGTTGTTCCCTTGCCCACATACAGGACAAGGCTGCTGTGTCCTGGGGAGAAGGGACAGCTCAAAAGAGCTGAAAGTTCCCTTTTTTGCAGCGATGGAAGACCAGTGCCTCAGCTCCAGGCCACCCAGAACACCACCTACACTCACTTCTCTTTCCAAAAACATCTAGGGAAGATTTTTTTTACAATGACAAAAGTTTTGCCACAAAGTGGATTTCTTCTGTCATCAGGAAGCCCAGGTATCTCCCAGAACTTTTATGGTTAAGGTTAGGAAATTGTTTTGCAATTCACTAAACAGGAAAATATTTCAGTTACTCAGAATCCTTAGAGGAGCAACCTCAAACAAGCAAGAAAGGCTTTCAAAAGAGGCAAGAAAAGACAAATTACACAGGGATGCTTTGAAGATGAATTATATTTAGTGTGTCTTTAATTACTCACACCCATCATCTCTTTTAATCAAGGGTCAGCTGCTTTGTTTGTCAAGAATTGCGCTTTAAATAATTTTCAATACAAGATGCAATAATTGCATTTTCTGCTAATGAGTCCTGGTGCATATTCTTTGTCATTGAGTTTAACGAGAAAGCTTTAAATACAAATTTTTGTCAAAATGTTGCAAAAACTAAGCAAGCTGCTGTAGCAGGAAGGTTTCCACCAGCACTCCTGGCACAATGCCGCACACAGGGAGCACGGGGTGGGGGGGAACCAAGGCCAGCTTTCTGCCCCGGCAGGTGAGACCACCCTACCCCAGAGCAGCACCACAGACACGTGTGTGACCCCCAAAGCAGCGCTGGGAACGGCAAAGGATGGGATTGTGCCACAGCAGGTCACCAAGGGGAATCTCCCAGTGACATCTCAGCAGGGGTTTGAATAGCTTTGCTTAGGAAAAGGAGAGGACCCCTCTGAGCATCTGGACCTTGATGACAGCCGTGGTACCAATGTGCTTCTCTTGGTACACATGCCAGCACTCTGGTTCTGTTTCCCCCAGAGCCTCCACATGGTGCAGAAGAGCTCTGGATCAGGCTCTGGCTCTAATTCATTTTCTAAAACTACTCCGAGCACACCATAATTTTCCCACAGTGCTCCAGGACATGACAGTATGAGGAACACTGAGCAATTTCCATGTGCAGTTCAAAGCTTAGTCCCTGAATAAACAGAAAATCCCAACTGCCTGTGTGCGTTCCCAACAATCATCCAGATGGATGAGCAAAGAACTCTCAGTTCTAACTGTTGTGCTTTGGGTAATTCTTGACTTTCACCATCCACTGGAAATGAACAGAACAGAAAATCTTCCCAGCCCACTTCCAAGTCTAGAGCAAAATAATTGAATAATGTTTTAAAAAGAACAACTAAAGAGTTTGGCTTCAAGGAGCCACGAGCAAAGCCTGTGAATGAGGATTTACACTTCACACACATCCATTCTCTTAGGAAGTACTGAAGACACCATTTATATTCATTCTGTGGCACTGGCAGTGCTGATTGATGTGAACCTATTCATATTTAGATAACCTATGAATCAACAAAATTAAAATCCTTGGATTAGGAAGAAGAACAAACGAAAGAGAAGGAGACGATACCAACTTCATCTTTTCAAAGCCATCAGCAGCACCTACAGACGGGAAGCTGTTTCCCAGATTTCTTTTTGCACAGACACCACCCTGCGTGTCCCAGCCTGTGTCACCTCCTTGGCAGCAGGAGCACAGCCCCACATGCTCAGTCCAAGAAAGGGGTCCCAGTGTCACCCCGGCATGGGGCTGACTCTCCCTGAGGAGCAGCATGTCCTGCAGCCCCTGGACCAGCACTGGTGCCATGGAGCATCATCCTGCCCCCCACACCTACAGCCAAGACCAGCCAGAATCTACCACATCCACACACTGCCCTGGGGAAAAAAGCAAGATACACCCCCAGAATCACAGAGTGGGTCAACACAGGGCTCAGTGGGGCTTGCAGTAACAGGGAATAACAACCTGCAAAAGGATGTGATTGAAAGAGAATGTGATATAAAACATTCCCCAAAGGTTGAGCTTTGTACAGGTACCACAGTAGACACGTGTTTGGCAGTGAAGCCTGGATTTAGTCCTTCTTTCCCGGGCAGTGGATTTGGGAGCCCTGAGGAGAGGTTTCAGATCAGATCAGCTCTGGGTAAAGGAGTTGCCATCACAGGTTATGGCTGGAAACACTGTGCAGCACTGAAGATGTAAAACCCAAAGCGCTCCGGCAGCTGCTCCACAGCCCCTCTGGTCCCCCTGGCAGAGCTGCCACCCGGACCCCCAGGATGCCACTGGCTCTTTGAGATCCCACCCTTGCCCTCTGCCCCATCCCAGCCAAGCTGCTGGAGGAGCCTGCTCTGCTCCTGCCCTCGAGTGCCCTCCCATCGACAGCTCCAGCTATTGACTTTCTTATTCTTTAATACACTGCTGGGAAGCTGCAGCAGCTGAGAATGGATCACCGAGGTCAGAGGAGGCTAAAAGCCCTGGGGGAGGCAGAGCTGGAAGTCCAGCCCTCCCACGGCCAGGTGGATTTGCAGAGCATTCTGCTCCTGGACCAAGCCCTGGAAAACCCTCATCTCCAAACTGGAAGGGAGACCAAAGGCAAAGCATGGGGTTTGCTTTGGCTTTCCTGGTCTTCATGCTTTGTCAAAGCTCTACTTGGTTCAAAATAGGGAGTGTTATCTCCCAGTCATGGATTTATCCAGAGTGCCACACATTACTGCAGATGCCATCAGGCTCTGACTGGCAGAGGTCAGCGTGTCACGACTGCGAGGAATATTCCTCCCAGGATTCATTTGCATTATCATTTTGAACCCTTTTTATAGAGTTTGTATTGATTTGCTGCATTAAGCTGCTTGCATTTTAAATCACAACTGTGTGTGTTTCATTTCCATCTCAATGTACTTCATAATACAGTTGCAGCACCAATATTTATTTCCCCATTTTGTCAGGAAATCTGCTATTCCAGATGATCTTTCCCAGAGTTTGTCACCCCAAGCCCTGACTGCAGGAGGACAGTGGGGTTTGAACTGGTGAGTTAGAACTGCAAAATCCCAGGATGGTTTGGGTTGGGGGGAACCTTAAAGCCCATCCAGTGCCACCCCTGCCATGGGCAAGGACACCTTCCACCAGCCCAGGCTGCCCCAAGCCCCGTCCAGCCTGGCCTTGGGCACTTCCAGGGATCCAGGGGCAGCCACAGCTTCTCTGGGCACCCTGTGCCAGGGCCTGCCCACCCTCCCAGGGAAGAATTTCTCCCTAATCTCTACTCTAGCGCTGCTTTCTGGCAGTTGAAGGCTATTCCCTCCTGCCAGGCTCTTCCTAAACTAGTTGTTTCTCTAATTCCCTGTCCATCCCTCCAGCAATGACAGGCTCACTGTGGAGCCAGGGTGGAGTCACAGCCAGGGAGTTTGTGCGAGGGCAGAATTGTGTTCGGATGCTGCTCTGGATGAGGCTGGATTTCCAAACACCACATCCATTTGTAGGGATCAAAGAGTAACGTGCTGGGAGAGCAGAGCAGGAAGTGTTTGCCTGTCTTCCCAAACCAGCAGCTCCCAGTTCTCACCAACACAAGGGCTGCACAAGCCTCGAGGGGTGAGAAGCAGTGAGAGGGACTGGGGTCACCTGTGGTGGGTTTTGCTGTCAGAGACATTGTCTCCTGGGGCTTAAAAGCCACGTGCCAGCAGGTCCCTGACTCTGCAGTGTCTGAAAGCAGCTGCTGCAGAGGGTCCCTGCACCCCCTGCCCCAGAGCCACTGCTCTGCCCAGGCAACAAGCAGGACTAGGAACCAAGTCTAACTGATATATTTATTTTCCCTTTACAACAAACCCTCCACACACTCACTTTTCCCACATTCAGTGAAGCTCTGCTGTGCAGATTTCCCTACGAGACATTTTCTTTAATAAGATAAAGTGCTTTAACTCATCTGATTTTGTCTGAGTAGCATGCTGCAATTTGTACATTGAAAATAATCATTAAAAGTGTATTTTTATCCTCCTCCATATCCCCATACAGATCTCTACCCATCTCATTCCAAAGCAGCAGAAAACATATTTAAATGTGTGGCAACATCAAACATTTCTGTGTAGTGAATCAGCCAGGCAACACGAACCACACAAACAACACAGAGGCAACAACTCTGCAACTCAACATTCAATTGCTAAATTTCACATTATGGAGGAAAACACAGGAAATATTCATATCTACCATCCCAAACTGTATCTTTAGTTTTCATTCTGTAAAATGAAAATCACTAGTCCAGTCCACTTGACACCAGGGCACACCCAGCTCATCACGTGGGTAACAAGACTGTGCTAGAACTTGTAAAATAACACAGGTCATATTTTAGCGATATATTCATCCATAAAAGGGTCTGATAAAATCCACATAGATTTGTTGTTTATCTTTTTTATAGATACATACAAGAAAAATGTGAAATAATGATCAATTTTTCATCTCAGCATGTTGGATGACCCCTAAGGACCCATCTGGGTGCTGCAGGTACCTCCTCTGCAGAAAATGCCAGAATCCCTGAGGCTGCAAAAGCCCTCCCAGCCCACCCTGTGCCCCAGCCCAGAGCACTGAGTGTCATATCCAGTCATTCCTTGGACACCTCCAAGGGGTGGGCACTCCAAACCTCCCTGGGCAGCCCCTTCCAAGGTCTCAACACCCCTTTCAGGAAGAAATTCCTCCTGCCGTCCGACCTGAAGCTCCCTGGGCACAGCCTGAGGCTGTTTCCCCCTGTCCTGTCCCTTGTTCCTTTGAGCAGAGCCCGACCCTCGCCGGCTCCCCCCTCCTGTCAGGGAGTCAGAGAGCAGCAGAAGTTCCATCCCTCAGCCTGGTGCCCACAGTCCCACCACCTCTCATCGCTGGCTGTAACAAGTGTCAGTTCCTCAGCATTTCCTCATCCTCCCGTGAAAACCAACAATAAGACTTTATGTGCCTACAACTACCGCTGTATTGTTGGAGGACTTGTCTCACATCTCATTAGTAGCTTCCCTTCATCTTGCAACTTTAATTAGCAGCTCCAGTGTGGGATTTACCTATGACTGCCATGGGTGAGGAGTGCGAGCTAATGAATTATTCAAAGTAAATTAAGAGACTGAGGGAGTTCTCTACCTGTCTCACACCAACACACACTTCATTAGCAAATATTTTCACCTGTGACAGTCACAGGTACCTCACAGGCTGAGTTTTTGTGTTCACCTGAAATGGATTCTGTCTGTGTCCCTGGGAATGTCAAATGAGGAGTTTTACTTCTACCGATTTCATTAACAGTGACAGTCAGTAAATTGGATCCCCAAGATAATGGGGTGTCTTCATTAAACCTGGGCCATGCTAGGAATGGTTACAGGGGCAGATTTGCACCACTCTGGAAACACCCCAGTGGGGCTTGTCAGGACCCCACGCTGCACTGTCACCCCCACAGACCTCCTGGGCCACTGACTGAAACTTGCTGAAAAGTTTAGCAACGTTTCTAACTCTGAAAACATGGAGAAATCTTCAAGCCTGTTACCCCTGACTCACCCCATAATGGACAGGGTGAGGATGTGCCCTCCAGCAGCACTCTGCCAGTCAGGAAACCCTTTCCCACCAGCATTTCCAGTCATCAGGAGCTGTGGAGGTAGGACAAGGGGGAATGGCTTACCCACTGCCAGAGGGATGGGTTAGATGGGATACTGGGAAGAAATTCTCCCCTGGGAGGGTGGGCAGGCCCTGGCACAGGGTACCCCATCCCTAGAAGTGTCCAAGGCTGGGTTGG
>JAWWLT010000457.1:0-11492 GCA_035040995.1 Premnoplex brunnescens
ATTCCATTCCATTCCATTCCATTCCATTCCATTCCATTCCATTCCATTCCATTCCATTCCATTCCATTCCATTCCATGCCGTGCCCTGCTCAGCAATAGAAACTGGACAAAAGGAGGAGGTGGGGTGGGAGACATTCCAAGTTACAGCATTTGTGTGCTCAAGATGAAGCCCTGCCTTCCTGGATGGTTAAACATCTGCCTGCCCACGGGAGGTAGGGAATGGGTTCCTTGTCTTGCTCTGGCTGTGCACACAGTGCTGCTTTACCTGGGAAACTCCCTTGATCTCAACCCATGAATTTCCTCTCTCCACACTGATAAGCTGATCCCAGCTGGCAGGACTGGAACACACAGCAAAGTCCCAGCTCTGAATCAGTGAGGACTGTGTGTATTCCACTGTCACTGAGGAAGTTGCTGCTTGGTTTGTAGTAAATATTAGCTCCAGGGAAGTTTGTGGTGTGGGTGCTTTTCCTCTCCCAGGGGTGTGATCTCTGTGTAAGGAAGTCCCGTCTAGCAGGACTACATGAAGCACACCAGGGATAAGAGCAGATACTGCCATTTCGTGCAGCTTTGAGGATCTCTGTTCAGCTAACATGGCTTGGAATTTGAGGTTTGATTTATGTGAGAAAAATCTACAAGAGAGGAAGTGAACTGCAGCAGCTGGAAATATATTTTGATTGCACTCTGATTAATTTCCTGGGGAGAGGGTAAGGCAGTGTCCTTTTGCAAAAATGTGCAGCAGTGTTTTTTGTCCTCTTCTGAAGTTTTCCAAGTTGTATCCTTGCAAAGACATTTAAGTCCTCCAAAATGAGTTTTCAGTTTCAGTTTGTTTTGGGACCTGACTCTAACACTGACTGAGAGATTTGCAGCCCACCAACAAAACACTTTGTGAACATCTTGACCATTCCTTCTACCGATGTTCTTTGGAGTTGGCCATGGGTGCCTGATAAATGGGAGACCTTTTGCAAAAGCAGTCCTAAAATCAATTTTGGCAGGCAGAATAGGTGGGAGAGGCAAAAACCAATTAAGCAGCTAAAAGAGAATTGATTTTCATTGGGAGAATTAACAGGTATTAGTATGCCTGTGTTGATTTGGATTCTACTGGTGATGGTGATTTTATAGTCCTATTAGCATGGAGTCTAATATTTTGCTAGTTTATGGATGTCTGTATAAAGTTATTAAACCCAACTTTATATGCTGAAAAACCCCCAAAGAAACACCATATGTGAACACTCTCAGGCACACCTATCCCAGCAGGAGTCAAAGTTGAAAGCACATTGAAAGCCAGTGCTGTTCTATTACATGTGGTAAGAAAATCAATTTTTAAAAGTCTTTTCAATCCTTATCCTATAAATTCCTGGCCACACACTCCAGTCCTGTGACAGAGGCTGGAAAAGCAGCAGCAGCAATTGGGAAAAGGGAATGTCTCTTTCCCTTGCCATCTCATCACTCCCTCTTCCTAAGCCAAGAAGGTAGAGATCCAAAAAGAGCAAGCAAGACGTGTGAGCAGTTCTTCCAAAGTGGCACCATTAGGGCATGGGTGCTTTTGAATTAAATTTGCAGGCAGAAACGTGTGTGTCTGTGCCTGTGCAGACTTTGTGGGACATGAACTGCCTGTCTGCCTGTTGGTCTGTCTGTCTGACAGCTACACAACTGGGGGGAAGGCATCTCTGTCAACATTCTCCGACAACTCAGAGATCTCAATCACAGAGGGGGAGCTCTGAAATCCCAGCCAAGGCAGCTTGTTCATGCAGAAGCCCCAAACCCAACCCAGGGGCTGGAGTGTCTGTCAGTCTGTTCTGGTCCATGCTCTTTGCTGAACTGGGCAGGCTTTGCCAGTCTAGGAGGAAAACAACACAGCAGAGCTCAATGTGTTTCCTCTTGCCCTTCCTCCAAGCGAGGGAAAGTGTCTCTTTGATGCTCAGCTTTTGTGTTTCTTGTGAGACTGCCTGGGGCAAAGGCACAGCCTCGTGATCTGGAGAGGGGCCTCTATCCTGCTGCCTCACAACCAGACAGTGGCTTCCCCTAATCCCTCCTCCATGGAGATGGGGGTACCAGTCTTTAGTCTTCCCACCCTTGCCAGGGCACTCGGTGCCACTCAGCAGCCACAGGGAAGCCTCACCCTCTTCATCCAGTAGGCTTCTGGAAGGAAATAATGGTGTAAAGTCCACCTTGTGTAAAAGCTCATCCACACATGAGCTTTTGGAGTGTGTCCTCTGACCCTCACTAATTGCCCATTGTGCAACTACATCAGGCTCAGCCCAACAGTCAAACCATGTGTGTTGGAGTTCAAACACTACCCCTAGCCCAGATTTCCTCTGGGGTCACAGCAGTTGAGAGTGTGGGGAAACAATTGCCTTAAGGGTTAAAAAAGGCAATGAAACACTGACACGACTGTGACCACGAATGGTTCGAAGTGGCCAGCCCTTCCCAGAGCTGTTTCATCTGTGCCCCTTCACACACCCATTGGGCAGCACTGGTGCTCGGGCTGTGGTTCTTCACTTGTGGGAAATGTGGTGCTTGACATTCCCCTCTATTGTTATCAACAATCTTACAGTCATTTGACAATCACCAAAGCACCTTCCTAGAAACCAGTGAGAATGCCTGGGTTTTGATCGGTTGCCACGCCGCAGGCTGGCCAGCTTTCCGTGGGTTATCCGTGGGTTCCGTGTCAGGCCCATGTGGCAGGAGGCTCCAGGAGGTTGTGGAAGGTGAGGGGTGGCATTGCTTTCCATGCCTGTGTCATGGGACACTCTGGGACTGCTTCTCCACTTGCTTACATTGCACTTCATGTAATTTCCCCTTAAAAGCCTCGGCTTACTCCTCTTTATAAACCACTAACCAACTTCCAGCAGTAATGGGCATTTTATTCTAACTCTTGCCAGAGAAGCAGTAGTGGGGCACTAGCTGTAATACAAATTGGGTTGATTAGTGAGATGGAAAGCAAGCTAAGATTGTTAAAAGTGATCTGTGATTTCAAGTGTCTGCCCTCAACAAATGGGGAAAGGATTGCTTTCGAGGAAGTAATGAGCAGCAGTGCTCTGAAAACCTATTTAGTCTCTCAGATTGAGCACCCAAAATTACGGTGCTCTTTTGGAGGTTTCCCATGTTGTTTTGCAAAGAGCAAAAAAAGGCTTTTTTTCTGTGTGACACAACGGCTGTAGAGTATCCATTTATGTCTTCCTTGAAGAAGGATTTCTGTTTGATGTCTTCCAGAAAGTTCAGCTTCAAGGTAGCTGTTAGCAATTATTGAGGTAGTCAGAGTGCATCTTATTAAAGGTTTTTTGTAGTAGGAACAGAAATGTTTTCACCATACTAAAGAAATTACCAAGGTAAAGAATATTTCTGGCTTGCTCTGATAAGAACAGTTAAACCAAATGTCCTGTAGGTAAGTTGAAAACTAAGATGACAACATTAATGTAAAGAAAAAGGACACAAAAATATGTTTGAAATTCCAAACTGTTCTCAAGTTTTGATGAGCTGGCACAAAATTCTCATGAGGCTGATTTGTTTGAAAACTGATAACTAAGACAAAAACAAGTAGTTCTGGTTTTGAAAGTCAAATAGTGTGGGATTGATCCTATCCCTCAAACAGAAAACATGGCATATCTTAGACTGTGATTGTTTGTACCCTTACCAGGAGACAGAAATACACAAAAGTCTTGTGAACCCAAATCTGTAACTTCAAAAGATCAATTATTTCCTTGGGAGGATGAGTGAAGGGAATGGAGGCACCACAGGTGCTTCTGCAAATGCCTCCTTGCTTCCTTTGGAAGCAAAGATTCAAAGGGAACAGAAATCATCTTACACTGGATAGCTTGTGCTGTCCTGTGATGTTTGGAGCTCGGAATAATTCTGGCTCTTCTTAAACTTTCTTGTTTTGGTGGCATCTCAGTTCTCTAGTGACTCCCCTCCACTTCTCTGCTTGCTCCTGTCTTCAGCAGTCAGGCCAGTGTGGCTTAGCAAAGGCACGTGCTCTGTGCTAGTGTTAAATATTGTTAAGCACCTCTTCCTCTTGGTTACTGTCTGCAGGAGGTTATTGCCACTCCCTAAAAAGCCTCTTCAGTGTGTTTCTGATGGATGATGTCTAATGCCAGCTGTCAAGAGGTCTTGTGCCATAATAATGACAAATATTATTCACCCTCCTCTAAAATCAAATGGTTGATGTTGCTGTGAGCTCTCCTGAAGGTGAGGAAGGGGACACGTGTAGGTGCCCTGGAAACCTTTGCAATTATCAGCAGTTACTGCTAAGAACTCAATATTTCTGCTTGGTTTAGAGGTTTGTTTTTGTGGTTTTTTGCACTAGACTATTGCAAGTGTTAAATAGTTTTCATGATAGGAGAACCAAAGGACTATTTTAATTTATTTTCCTATATAATCATTTTGCAGAAAATATCCTGAGTTCGCCCCAGATTAAGGAGTCATTTTGGGTGACTGAAAATCTAAATGTCGTTAGAGGAGCTATTTAATGAAAGAAATCACCCACTTTCAGCTAAGGCTGTTGAATGCCCCTCCTTTGGGACAAGTATCCTGGGGGTGGGTCCGTTCAAGAGCTCTGTGGAAGGAAGGGACAGTCCCCACTAAACCACTGGGTGAGCTCACCTTGTCCTGCTGCTCCCCCTGCAATGTGGATCCTCTGCTTTGTCTGCCTTTATTTTGCTGACCTATGGATTGGTTGTCTCTAGTTAAGGAATTTGGAACTGGACATACTTGGTTGTTAAAAATATTTCTGTTTCCCTTTGCCTGACCTCAGCAGCTGCACACGCAAATGCCCTCATACATGCATGTGTGATGGAAAAACAAATGTGAGAACGTAGTGGTTTAAAAATAAAAATGTTGTCAAGCTTGATTTTATTTTTTTTTTTTTTCAACTGGATGTCAGAAGTTTGTGAACTCCTCTCCAGGTGCCTGGGTGTTTGGAGGCATGATATAAATAAGCTGGCAGGTAAGAAATATTTTAAACCAAGCAAATGGCTTGAACAGCAGCCTGCAAGAATAGTGCCAGTAAAAAAAAAAAAAACAAGGAAGAAATGCTGATCTGAGGGCTGGAAGCAAAAGCACAGGAATATTTAAATACTTTGCATCACTGTATTAAGAAAATGCATGTGGAGGAGGAGACACAGAATCACAAGCCATAATAATAAAGAGCAATTATAGGGCCCTGCCAGGCACTGCCGTTTGAGACAATAGCAATCACAAGCTTTACAGCTGAGGAGGTTCTCACAACGCAAAGGTCCTGTCAGTATTTATCCCACATTGTCTAGCACATCTGCACAGATGCCTTGGAAGCTGGCCTGGCCACTTGGACAGTGTGCCCTAGAGCACATGCAAGCACTGAGCTGCTCAGGAGGATGGTGCTCCTTGCTCAGAGCCTTCAGCACCGCATGGCTTCCCCAGGGACATCATTCCCCATTTAGCATCTCCTGGGAAAATGTAGAGCAGTACAATTAAATAACACAAACAGGCGAGAGAAACACCCTTCTTGAGGGTGGCTCGTTGCAGAACTGTTGGAGACATTCTGGGGTTTAAGTTTGGGAGATACGTGAAATTAAAATTGGAATTTTTCAAAGCTGTCTTAAAAGGGCAGATAGGCATCTGCTATTCGAATGAATGGAATTATTTAAAGCAGATTATGTAGCTTTCTGTTTTGGAAGTTTTCACTAGAGGAGATCACACAGATATGAAAGTTAGTAGGGCTTTATCCATCTCTTTGAATGTGCAATCAAGTGTCTAATAGTCTGTCATTTCATATTAATTACAAAATACCATTTTTAATCTAACTAGTAAACTGCTCCTCGATACTGTGGGTTGAATCCCCCTGTAAAAAGGCAATATCTGCTTTATTGCAAGCGTGGCAAGTTTGGGAATATTATCCTTTTCAAAAGGACACATTCCCTAAGCACACTGGTCTTGAGCAAGTCAGTGTAAATGATTTTGTCTCTCTCCAGTCTCAAGAGATCCATGAGAGCAAAATGTGAATTCTGTACATACTGCAAGGCCCCAAGGCTCCTCTTGGGCACTGAGGGTTCTGAGGGGGAATCCAAGTGGGATTTGGGCCAAAAAGATACAGAACAAATAACTGCAGGTAGTAGGATACAGAACTAGTCAAAATCCCACCTGCTCCAGTTGGGTGTTCTGATATTTAAAAGAAAGAAAAATTTAGTGAATTATTTCTCTCAGTGTTGTTGTTGAAGACATACTGCCTGGAGCCCTTTAATATGAGACTTATGATAAGAGGATTGGTTGTCTATACATTACCAGGACTGGAAATGCAGTTCTAAGCTCTAAAGTAATGAGATATTAGAAATCCTATTAGAGATCTTGTGGTTAAACATTAAATAGGACTCTGATGGTGCTGTTAAATGGGCAGCTGACACAAAGTCCCAGAGACAATTCAGTGGCAGACCCATCTCCAATCCCACCAGCCTGGAATGATCAAAACCAATTGTGGAGCTGAAACAATGTGACTCTGAAAGGAAAAGCTGGTGGAGGATCAGACACAAGGGGTTGGATGTTCACCAGAGAGAGAGAGAGGAAGAAAAGCTACTTTAACGCTATTCCTGGGAATGGCTTTGTATGGCTTTCAGGGCTGCCCTTGAGCTGCGCGTTCCCCACCAGCCCCTCCGAGGTGTCGGTGAGAACAAGGCCCAGCACAGCCCCTCTCCTTGGTGACCCCTCTGTCACTCGGAGAAGGAAGTTGTCATCCATGCATTCCAGGCCCCTCCTGGATTGTTCACACCCTGCTGTGTGTCCCTCCAAGAGGTGCTGGGGGGCCTGAGGTCTCCCATAAGGACCAGGGCTCCTGAAGGTGGGGCTGCTCCTCCATACACCACTCAGTCTTTGTGGTCAGAGCACACCCCCACTGTAACATCTCCTGTCCCTGCCCTCCCTTTAATCCTGGCCCAGCTCTTGTTGGGCTCTGCATCCCCCCCCAGGTGAGCTCTGCGTGCCCCAGCTGGTCACTGACACAGGGGGTGACACCCTGTCCTGGTGTCCCCTGCCTGTCCTTCCTAAAGAACCTGTATCCTTCCATTCCTGCCCTCCGCTCACAGGAGTTACAGAAAATACACTTTTGCTATGAAATGTTTTGAAACAAAGGCATGGGTTTAATGTCTATCATCAGGTGATAAATACCTAGTCTTAATTTTCTGCTGCCTATTCTGTGACAGAAAACTCTGTTGTCAGTGGTAGATTGGTACAGCTTTTTAAACAAACCCAACAACTTCTGAGCTCATTTTCTTTTCCAAATCCAGCCTCTTGCTGTCAGTATTGTCCTGTGGTTCTTCAGGAGAATGTACACTCCTATTTTTATAGGAATAAACCTGATTATGTTCAATTTCCTTAGATTGCCAGCACTCACAGATAATGAATAACTTGCTGCCTACCTAAGGTTAATATTAAAATGATTCAATGCTGTATGGAATGGGCAGGAGGAGGTGACAGATCTAGGGTTACTGATGTGTTGATTTAGTCTCTGCTGACTACTTTGGAACACTTAAATCACCCTAACTGAGGGTCCACAGAGGGAACGTGCCCAAAACTCCTGACCAAAAGCTTCAGTGAGAGCACAGGCTTGGCTGGGGGGGCCCTTCCTTCAGCCCTTTTCACACCGTCTCTGGCTGTCTGTTTGGGTGAGCTACAGGGCTGTTATCACCTCCAGCTCTACTTCCACCTCAGGTTCTTGTGGGGAGCTGAGGGAACAGCAAGAAGGCATTTCATTATAGCTCTGCCTGCTCATCCAGCCCAGCTCAGCTGGGGAGGAGAGGACAATACAGGAAGGAACATGATGATTTATTCTGTGGAGCTCTCTCAGAGCAGGCTCTGCCTCCCAGGATGGTCAAGTGCAGCAGCTCCTTGGAATTTGTTTCTGGGCAGTGTCCATATTTAACAGCACACTTACCTTTCATCCAGCCCTGCAGTGTTCCACGGAGGACACTCCCTTTCCCCAGGGCCTTTTCTCTGGGGCAGGTGGAGAGCAGCAATGGGGAAGGGTTGGATGTCTGGGTATGAGCTGGAGCAGGAGCAAAAACAGTGAGGAAGAACAAACAGATGTTGACAGAGAAGCCCTGCTGTGTCTGTGTAGAAGTTCAGGAAAAATAAATGTAGAGCTCCCAACAGAAACTGGGCAGTGCCCTGTGTGGGGGGTTATTTTAAATGTTTAGTCACAAATGTCCTGATCACAGCTGGAGGCTCCTTTGTGTTCAAAGCCAGGTGACCAAATTCGGCTATTGGTGGTTCCACTGTTGGCAAAATTGCCAAAATTGACTTTTAAATACCATTTATCTCAGCCCTGTCCTGTGGCTGAGGCTGCCGTAGGATCTCAGGCTCTGCAATGGCTCTGCTGTATCTGTTTTAATTCCTCTTTCGGATCCTTTTCCAGCCTGTTTAAGTTTTCCCCAAATAAAAGTTATCACCATGTTTTGCAAATGCTTATCTGTTATTTTGAAACACAGAGAATTGTTGCTAAACTCAGTTGTTATTTGGAACCTGAAAGTCTGTGCCTCCTGAAAAAGTTTGATGACAAAACCAGCCCTCCCCTTGAGAGATGTTTAGATGAAAGAAGTGCTAACACTGTTGAAATGTCATTTTCTTACAGAAATACCCTATTCTTACAATTTGTTGTAGCAGAAGAGCCCTAAACATATGAATAAGGCAAGGCATGCTGAGAGACTTACTACCTTTTGTTCGATCAGATGGAAAGGGGTCAGAGAATGTTTGTGTCTCAGACCTGAAGCAGGAACATTCATGCCCCAAACTTGACTTGTTTGCCAATATAATAACATTTGTTGCCATTTCCTCCTTCCTTACCTGCCTTCATTTTCATTTCACAGTTTGCAAGTGGCTGCTTTGAATTTTTACTGGTTTTAAGTTAAATTAGAAGACAGCAGGCATTTTCAGAAAGCCAAATGCAGAACATGATTTTCAGAATTTGAGGATTTCTTCTTTCCCCATTTAGAAACAGAGCTGAAGTTCTGGAATCTCATTATCCAAGTCCTGCCCCTTTCACCTCATTCCCTGATTTCTTAGTGGGCGAATCTCTAAGCTGTCTTTGATGTATCTTTACTGGGAATTAGGGCCAGATTGTTGTCCTGGAAGGAATGTTCTCACCTAGGAGGATCAGAGCAGCCCCAGATGAGCCCTAGGAGAGTAGAGTGGACAGCTGTGCCATGCAGGGTGTGTTTCTGCCAAGGCTTCAGGTGACACCTTTGTACAAAGTGCTCCAACATCGTTCCCCAGAAAAAAGTGACTCCGGCCCCTTGATAAAGAACATGAGGATGGAAGAAAGTTGGAGAAGCTTTGAAAGAAATTCGAGCTGTCAGGCCTGTTTGTTTAGCTCAGTACTGCTTTCTTAAACTTGCCACTTCACGAGGGGGTGTGACACGTTGTGTAAGGGGGTGTAGCACAGGGGAGGGGGCTGTGCTGCAAAGAGGCAGATGCTGCACTGGAATGAAGGGATGCTTTTGCCTTGCCAGGGGGCTGTTTGTGTCCTGGTGGGATGAGAGAGACACTATTTGCTTAATAGTAGGGTGCAGCTTGGGTAGAGATACAAGTGCCTTGGCAATGGGGGGGAATTGCAGAGTGCCAGCTCTGATTTGAGAAGCCCCAGCTGCCAAGTTTTTGTTGTTCTTCCCATTCTCCTCACTGAGGCATGGGGAGAGACAGCCTAACCTTTTGTTCCAGTTGCATTTTTTACATTGCATGTTGGGTTTCTGTTATGTTTAACAAACTCTCGACATCTGGAGTCCCAGCAGTGCTTGGCCCTGGAGCACAGTTTCCATTACAACCTGGACTCCCCTCTCTGCCTGTTTATTTGCACAATAATACAACACCCTGGTCCTGCATCCCTCTGTGCAATAGCTCAGTGTCATGAAGCCACAGTCACTTTGTGTTCTACAGAGTTCTCTGGTCCTGCCATTCATTCTGCCCTCTACAGACAATGGTTGACAATGCCTTAGTGTTATCAGCCAGTTTCTGACTTTTCAAGAACTTGAGTTAGAAATTAATGTATGTGACTGGACAAAATGCCCCAAGGAAGGGATTTCTATTCTACCTCCTTTGAAATGATTGCATCCCCTTACTTAGGCTTGACCCAGCTAAATTCTGCAAGCCTGTGTTGCAGACTGAGGTGCAGGCATGGCAAAGCCTACATCAGAGTCCCTGTCCCTTAGTTCTTGCTCACATTTTTGCAGCCACTTCTCCTTTTCTATGTGACATCAGGTCACATTAGAGTTCTGCTTTGACAGGAATGGCAGAATCAGCATATCCTCACAGCAGTTCTCCAGCAAATGTTATATCAGCTCTTTCATAAGCTTTTCATTATGTTGGCGTATTATAAAAAGTAAAGAACCTTTACTCCTGTTTTAAAGCAACCTCTTCATTTTAGACACGTGTCTTAGGGCCTGGCCAAAGGGCCAGGAAAAGACTGCTTTTCATGCTTGAAGCAGAAGTCTTCCTTCTTTTCCTTTTGAGCCCTCAGGGGGTTAAAATAGATTATTCAAAGATGAAGAAAGCGAGTAAAGCAGTTTGTTTAAATGAGAAGATGTGAATTTCTGGGGTTTGGGGATTATGTTGCCCTTTTTGCTGGAATGGTGTGATACAGAGAAAGATTTGGCCACTAGTATGAAGGGAATGAGTTACTCCTACCCATTAATCCCTCTGGAAGCAATAAACCTCTGTCCCCTTGACACTGGCACAGCATCACTCATGTTAGAGTCAGAGTTCAATGGCAAATCCAGCCTTTTGACTGCCCTGAATTCAAACAGCAGGTGCTGCTGTTTGTGGCACTGATGAATCCACACAGGCTTTACAGACCAAGGTAAATGACTTCTCTTCTAATTACAGGGCAGAAATTCAGAGGTTAGGCTGTTCTCCCAGGTGGGGACAGAGTCATCCAGAGCAAGGTGGAGCAGATGAGAGCAAGGAGCAAATATGCACTCAGCAGGTGGCTCTTGTGTCCAGCTCGTGGCACTGAAGATACAGATCTCTTCAAAGGAGAAACCACTACTTATGATCCCACTCAGACACAACCGAGGAAATGTCACCATTTCTTTTTCTCCCTTTTTTTTTTTTTTCTCTCTAAAGCTACATTTTGTGAATAGTTCTGAATTCACTTTTGTCACTTTCACTGTGTTCTCCCAGTTAGAATCATAGAAGAATTAACACTGGGAAAGACTTAAGATCATTGAGTCCAACTGTTAATCCAGCATTGTCAAGTCCACTAAAACATGTCCCCAAGTGCCACATCCACACATCTTTTGAACACCTCCAGGGGTGGTGACTCACCCACGGCCCTGGGCACCCTGTGCCAGGGCTTGACTACCCTTTCAGTTTAGAAATGTTCCCAACATGCAACCTAAACCTCCCCTGGTGCAACCTGAGGTCATTTCCTCTCATTATGCCACTTATTATCTGGGAAAAGGAGCCCCCCCTGGGTCCCCCCTCCTGTCAGGGACTTGCAGAGCCAGAAGGTCCCCCTGAGCCTCCTTTTCTCCAGG
>JAWWLT010000458.1:0-11478 GCA_035040995.1 Premnoplex brunnescens
AAGCTGTGGCTGCCCCTGGATCCATCCCTGGCAGTGCCCAAGGCCAGGCTGGAGCACCCTGGCACACTGG
Organism: Premnoplex brunnescens; assembly: GCA_035040995.1. Taxonomy (NCBI): domain Eukaryota; kingdom Metazoa; phylum Chordata; class Aves; order Passeriformes; family Furnariidae; genus Premnoplex; species Premnoplex brunnescens. The sequence continues at coordinate 71 of JAWWLT010000458.1, forward strand.
GAGGTGTTGGGGTTGGAACTGGATGGGCTTTAAGGTCCCTTTCAAGCCAAACCATCCTGGGATTCTCTGCAAACAACCAGTTTACAAAGCAGACCCCAAACAAGGAGGTGATGGTGGAATTTGACCTTCCCACATGTGTAGGAACAGCAGTGACTTTACTTGCCCAAAAGTGACATTCACCACGTCCTGAGCTGCTGAAGACAACTCCTGCCCCAACAGTGCCATGCCCAGAAACCAGGGAGGCATCACAAATCTCCAGGTTTAAAATGAAGAGAAATTATCTTTACCCTTAATCAATTCTCTTGAAAAACCCCCCAAAACCTGCAGACTGTCCAGAGGAATATTCTCTGTGCAATATATCTGCCAAAGGGAGCCAAAATACTTGGTAAAGCGGTAAAGTGCCTGAATTTGACACTGAATTTATCAATAAAAAATTGCATTGACCCCATAGATGGTCACTTTTAATTGAGAGGGTTATAACAATTTAGTGGCCAAACTGCTCAAGGTAAAAGGGAAAAGAACATGTGAGGGAAAAGCAGGATCTCCCTGCCAGCAAAGGGGTGTGTCCATCACACACAGACCTATAAAGCCTGTCCATCAAAGAAAAATTATCTTAATTTTCTCTTATTTGTGTCTTCTGATGCTGTTTTAGGGTCAGCAAGAAGTTTTGATTGGCTTCAAAATGAAGCTCACGTTCAAGACAATTGGGAAAAGCATTTGCCAGCCTTCAAAAAGTTGGTGATTCCAGGACCAATATATGTGTTTTCTCCCACAGATGTCAGGAGTCATCCCTTCCAGAGGCAGTGATCACCATGGGAAGCATCCAACAGAAAATAATTCAGCATTTTTCCACCGAGGAAGACCAAGAAAATCCAGGAAAATCTTCCTGCATAGGACACAAGTGTGTGGGCAGTGACACAGGTGGTCAGGGAGCAGGAGCAGAGATGCCTTTGGATCATTTAATTCACTTTCCCACTGGAAAAGCTTGGGAGAAATTTGGAAATTTCAAGCTAAAGAGAGAAAGAATTTTTTTTTTCAAGGCGTGGCATCTTCTGGGAAATCATTTCAAAATGGTCATATTAATAAAAGGCAATGGAGTGTCTGTAATTCAGTCATCAGGATAACAGATTTCCCCTGATCAGAGGAGCAGAATTCCCAAATTGTGGAAGTTTGGGGGGAGGAAGAGGTAGCAAAGCTCAGGAGAGCAGGATTGCAAAGGGATATTTTGGTATCCTGGTCAGCTCCTGGATAAGAGAACAGCTAAAGAAACAAGAGTAGAGTTTCAAAAAACCCCAAATTATGTTGTGCTGGACGTGCTCCTGACAAAATATCACTGCTTGGTTCTGCTTAAAATGGAAACCAAAAGTTTGGTGATTATTCAAAGTGTAAATGAGATCCAAAATAATTCACTGAAAAAAAAATTACAAATATATATATTAAAAAATATATATAGAAATATATATACAAATACATATAAAAAATATATGCATAATATACTGCAAGAGGAAGAACTTTTCATATAGTTTGTGTAAAAAATGGTAGGAATTACCCACTTAATTCCAGACTGAACTTGGCAAATACTGCCCTGCTGACACCCCCAAACCTTAAGGGGTAACAGCAACTCATGGCCCATCTATAGAGGCCCTTTCACTGCGTTTATTAGAGGACTAATTAAAGCTAATTTTACACAGGCAGGTCATTTGTTGGTTGAGATTCACTCCTTTAGGCTGCCCTGAGCAAACAGGAGGATAAAAAGCAGTGTTGGAAGAGAAACTGCAATTGGCAAGGGCAGCTCTGCTCTCCTAAAATCTTACCTATTTCCCACAGCAGCAAAATTAAATGAGGTATCTTTGATACCATTTAGCCCTTTTTATACCATTTTCTCTTGTAGTAACAGAGCAAGGCAGGTCCAAAACACCTGCCAGACGCCACTGGTTTCAACTCCAGTGATGATTTTTGCTCCCAGAAACTGAAGTTTTATGTTTTTAACTGATCTCTGTGAAACAGGAGGTACCAAGAGAGCTGAACATTTTCCTGGAGGTCTCCAAGGGCAGGTTGGATGAGGTTTGGAGCAACCTGGGATAATGGAAGGTGTCCCTGCCCATGGATGGGCTTTGAGGTCCCTTCCAAGCCAAACCACCCTGGCTTCTACGATTTAATTAAGATTTAACTATGATTTACAAGGCATTTAAGCCCTCTTTTACAAGCCTTATTTTATGGGTCTGACAGCCCTTTGCACCACAGCACAGGAACTGGATCTCAGCCCCCCCAATGTTTAATGAATCCTTTGCTTTCACCGCTGTGAGTCCCCCCGGGCTGAGTCACAACAGAACCACTGCAGTCTATCACTACCCCCCCTGATTTAGCCCCAAACTCCTGGAAAGGAGATTTAAAAAAAAAATAAGATAAAGAGGGGATGAAGTGGTTAATTACAAGCAGCAGCAAACGAGCTGCAGTGGAGATGCTGGGAATGTAAATCAGCAGTGCCTGGTGCAGCCACCAAAGTAATGAGCTCCTGCCTGCTCCGGAGTCCTGCTTTGATCACTTCATCTTCTTCAGGAGCTCTGCTGGGGAAACAAAGGGCTGTTTGGGCAGGCACTGCCCGCCCTCCCTGCAGCCCCCCACCCCAATATTGGTGCCACAGCAAGGAGGGCTGTGTTGTCAACCCATGGGGACATAGCTGGGGGGGCCTTGGTTAAACACTACGAGCTCCTGCAATGAGAAGTGTCATGTTGGAGCGTGGGGAGGTAATTGGTGATTTATTCTTCACCCTGTAGGTAGAGACAGGTGAATTTCCTGGGAAAAAATCCCCTCCATCAGCTCTGCCAAGCAAGCTCCCTACCCCAAAGAGAGGTTTGGTGCTGCAGAGCTGCGTGAGATTTGTAGGATTTGATCCTACAGATGGCTCAGCCTCATTAAAAATACCCTTAGAAAAGGTATTTGCAAATCTCAGCCACGAAAGATTAGGGAACACAGAACAAATTAATGACAAAAGGAAGAGACTGAGGGGTTTAACCTTGCTGGCTTTAATGCTGTAATTGGGAAAGCCCCGAGTGGTGTTTGTGGGAAATGCCAACAAAGCATTAAACCAAGAGGCTTTACTCCTTGGCAGGGAGCAGGGAGCCAGATGTGCCAGGGCAGAGCTGAGGTGCCAACCACGCCATCAGGAGCCACTCCCTGCCCCAAACCTGCAGCCAGAAAAGGGCTGTCCTAGTGGGAACATCCCCCAGCTCCAGGGCTGGATTCCCCGCACACAAAATTTAACTGCTGGCCCCAAGGGCTGAGGGCAGAGTTTCACTCACTCGTTTCATAAACAAGTTCTACAGAATTATTTCATGTTCCTCTGCAAGCAAATCTAGAAAACCTCCACTGGGATGAAACAAGAGCAGGTGCTTTGCCCTTCCAACACATCAAGCAGAGCCCCCTGAAGAGGATCTTCACGTTATCAAATCATGGAATGGTTGGTGGGAGGGACCCTGAAGATCATGGAATTCCAACTCCCCCCCCGAGTTATCCTGCTGTAACAACATCCTGCATTAACCATCCTACTCCATCCATCCTACCTCCCAGAAAACCTTTTCTTACCTAAAGTATCCAGTCACATAAAATTAAAAAATCCTACTCCTGACTTTGGGCTTTACTAAAACTAATTTTAAGACTGTTTTCCCCATTCCAGGCCGTGAAATATCTCAGTGTGTGTAACACTGGTGATAGCCCGAGGGGAGATTTAATGAATGTATCCATGATTTCTACAAGGGGGAAAAAAAGGGATTCTGGCAAACCTGGGAAGAACTGGCTTGCCCTCTTCGTTCATGTGCCACCTGAATTTTGAATAATGGACTTTAAAAGTTAATGCAGCCCCAAAAAAGCACATTCAACTTTCCCATTGCAGCTTCTGTATTTCAAGGAAAGCACACATCTCCCTGCACAGACTCAGTTCTGGGCCTGGAGGAAGACACAGACATTATGCCAGACTCCCCTGCTCCCACTTTGTTCAGGAGGAATTTGCATCCAGCTAAAAAGTGCCCAATTAATATTTCATCCCGCTCGGTGGAGTGCCCTCCCTCCTAATGGACGGCATTGATCAAAGGCACAGAGTGAAACCCCTGCGTTGCTGGAGGGGAAACCAAAGTTGGCACGTCTGAAGCGAGCACCATTTCCTAGGTAAACACTGGGAATAAAGGGTTTCTAGGGGGTTGAGATTCCAAAGGTGTCCAAAGGATGGTCCCTTGTATTTTTATAGGGTGCAGCACAACAGAGACAGGGCGAACCACAACCCCCAAAGTCCCTCCCTCAAGCTGGAACTGGGTCATCTTTAAGGTCCCTTCCAACCCAAACCACTCTGTGCTCCTCTGGTTCGAAGCTGAGCTGCTGGACGGCAAAAATTCCTAATTCTTGCTTCCCTCTCCACTCCAAGGCCACCAATAAGGAATGCACTGTGTGAAGGGCTTCACCAGCCAAGGGAAAGCCAAAATCCCTTGGACTAAGGGGTAGAACAAACCCTACACTCGAACAAGCTCAACCCTCAGGTGCATCTACCAGGGCCGAGTCCCGACTGAAAAAAACCGAGCAAAGAAAACATATTCTGGTTAACTGAAATAAAAACATTCCCAAATTACACTCGTGGAGTGTGACATGTCAGAGATCAGCCAACAGCAGTGCTGAAACTACCACGAGCAGCTCTTCCAGCTGTCTGGGAAGAGCTGCAGGAGCAGAAATTAAAAGATGAGACCTCCAAGCAGCTCTGGAGCTGGGAAAAGCTCTGTGCTTTGATGCCATTGAATCCTGGGCGCTCCCAGAATAATTTCCAAGCAGCTTATGCTCCTCCAAGGGACATCAGGAGGAACTTGGGATCATCATTCCCAGCTGGAGCATGGGAAAGGAGAATTCAGTCTCACTCCCAGCCACAGCATCAGCAGGGCAGACACCACTGAAAACTGCTCCGTGACAGAATATCTGCTGGGTTTGGAAGAGGAAAGATTAATTCAGGGTGTTTCTGTGTCGAGCTCCTCATCCTTGGCTGAGCAAAAGGAGCTGTCCAAGGTTTTTTTAAAAGCTTTCTATTTCCTGGTGTTGAAAAAACAGTGTGTAGCATGTCACAAATAATGGATATTCCGTGCTTTTCACTTTCATTTTTGAAAGCAACCAGTGTTAGCTCGTGGCTAGGTTGGAGCAACCTGGGCTAGTGGAAGGTGGCCCTGTCCATGGCAGGGGGTGCAACGAGAGGAGCTTTAAGTTTCCTTCAACCCAAACCATTCTGGGGTTCTGTGATGCTGATTAAGGCACAAAAGGAACGGCTCCAAATCTCTCCCCGCAGTGGATCTGCACAAGCAGAACTTCTTTGCCTGGCTCCCTGCAAGGTGGGTTTGTGTGTCACAGGAGATGTGAGCACAACAGGGCGCTTACTGGAGGTATTTGCATCAAGGAACTATCAATATTCCTAATTTACAGCCGGAGAAGAGGAGTCACTTCAAAGCCACCACATGTGCCCCAACATCAGAAGGGGAATGAGGAGAGCGAATAAAGCCACACTGCCCTGGACTCGGGCCAAGGTCATCGATAAAAAGGTTATTTTCTTTCTATCCTGCTTTTTTTCCCCAATGTCCAGAAAATCGGCGTCACCGCTTTGTGAGACAATTATACCTGGAGATCAAACAGCGTCGCTGTTATTCATTTAATGTGGTTTCTCAGCTTCACTTGCACTTGAAAAGGACATTATTTAGAACCCAACTTAAAGGAAATACTCCCAGTATTTCAAATATTTACAGACAAGCATCAAAAATACTTCTCGTGGAAGGTGTCCCTGCCCATGGCAGGGGGTGGGACTGGATGATCCTTAAGGTCCTTTCCAACCCAAACCATTCTGGAGGTCTGTGATGATAACGATGCTTTAAATTTTCTTTTCAGCAAACATTAAGAACCCAAACTTTGTGACACACCAATTAAAGGAAGACACGATATCGATGATTTGTCATTTATCCCCATTCACTCTATCCTGAGTCAAAGCAAGCATGTTCCTGATGAAGGTATTTTCCAGGTTTTGAATGATATAACTGAGTCCTCACCCCCATGTGAGTCATGGAAATGATCCAGGATCACGGGAAAAGCATGGATTTGGTTTGTGAAACTGCTTTGAATGTGTGAAGATTTTACTGTGTGAAGCAAACCCCAACCCTTCCAGTGTTTATTCAAACAGCTCGCCGGAGGAATTCCTCCTGATGGCAAAGCTTCTCAACCAAAGGTCTCACAGGAAGGGCAATAAAGCCACCAAAGCCTGTGATTTGGAATAAACACCCCAAACTTCCAGGATTCCAGCTGTCAGTGCTGGATAATTCCACCCAGGAGCCTTTCAATGCTCAGGCTCCCCAGCAAAGTGATCATGGTCCCAGGGCTGACAGAACCCAGGGAACATTTGGATAACATGGTGGGATTTTTGGGATTGTCTTCACAGAGCCAGGAGTCGGGCTGAAGGATCCCTGTGGGTCCCTTCCAGCTCAAGATATTCTGGGATTCTGATTTATGGAAACCCTGTGCTGTGATGCACAAAATCCACAATCTGGGTTTGGTGCAGTTTGGAATTGACACTGACGGGATGCATAATTTCTCCAAGGAAAATTGGGGGAATTAATTACATTAACGGGGAAAACTTCACCACCAAATGATCCCCAAAGAGGTCCTGGGGTTTTGACCCAGGGCTGGGCATTAAGCTTTTCCTCAAAAATCCAGCAGCAGGAAGCAATTCCACGTTGTCAATGAGAGCAGTGGAGCGGGAGAGGAATGGCAGAATATTTTGGAATACAGCTCTGAATTCTACACATCCCACAAGGAATCAAAGCCCACAGAAGAGAAAAAAAAAAACATTTATTTTAGGCTGAATTTGCCCTGTCTGCTTGCTCTGCTCCTAAATGAATAATGAAGATGTTACTTGGCTCTCAATTCCACCCGGGAATCAAATGTCACCACGGCGCAGCTGCCGAATTCCCCGCTCCCAGCCCTTCAAATTAAGGGGAAAAACCCACAACCCAAACGTACAATTTCATTAGGAGAAAGTTCAAATCTTTGCCCAAAGCCTGGCTCTTCCTGCAATATGGCATTCTTTTCTCCTTGTGTAAACTCCTCATTAGAACACAGACATCTCCCTAATGGAATAATTGGGGTTATAATGCAACTGTGGGGAAACGAAGCTCGGGCATTACAGGGGCAGCTTGTCCCAGTAATGCTGTTTTAATGGGATTTGGGGGCTGCAGGAACTGCCTGAACCTGCTCATTTAGGGTTTGATCAATGTGAATTAGTGTCCCCGAGAGATGAACCATTGGGGAATTCAGCATTTGATCAGTGGGAATCAGGACATTGCCCAGATCAAACATTTATCATGGAATATCAGTTTAATCCAGAATTGGGGACTGCAGATGAAGTGCAGGAGACCTCTGATATAAATCCACGTGGGATATTTGCATTTCCCCCTTTTAATGGGGTTAATCAGCCCTACAGACTGGTGAAGCCAGAGCTGATGTGTTATCAAGGGCTAATCAGAGGAAGGAAAACGCAGGAAATATTTAATATATAACAACACTACCCACTTCTTTTTGCTCTGTAAAGAGGTGTAGCTGAAAAAGTGGCAGAAACTCAACTTCCCTCAACAAAACTTGGCAACCCATTGCAGCCATGCCCCAAATCAAGTGGGATCATTGGGTAACACCAGCACAATCAGTGTGTGAGACGTCTTAACCCTGCCCCCAGAACCTGAAACCGCAGCGATACCTCGGCGTGCCCATTAACAGAACTCAGCAGCTCAGCCTGATTTAATCCTTGTTTTCCAGCCAATTCAACAGCTAAAGTGGGCACTGGGAGTGACTGGTGCCACTGGTGCCACTGGTGGCACTAAAGCATTCAGCATTTAGCCACCCAGCCCCAGGGAAAGGCAGGGACACAGCAACGTCTGCTGAAGGGGAAAAAGGGGGGTTCAGGGGCTTCAGACAGGGCAAAGCGTTGAGTTACCAAGGGATATTGGTGTCTCAGGGCTTAAAGTGCCACGGGTTATGCACGGCTTCAGGTAGCTTTTTCTGTCCCGGTTTTTAACTTTTAATGCCTCATTTTTGCCCTTTTTACTTCCTGATTTTTTCCTTTTTATTTCCTGATTTTTTCCCTTTTTACTTCCTGATTTTTCCCCTTATTACTTCCTAATTTTTCTCTTTTTATGTTCTGATTTTTTCCTTTTTACGTTCTGATTTTTTCCCTTTTTACTTCCTGATTTTTCCCTTTTTACTTCCTGATTTTTCCCTTCTTACTTCCTGATTTTTCCCTTTTTACTTCCTGATTTTTCCCTTTTTACTTCCTGATTTTTTCCCTTTTTACATCTTGATTTTTCCATTTTTACTTCCTGATTTTTCCCTTTGTACTTCCCGATTCTCCCTCTTTTTACTGTCTGATTTTTCATTTTTACTTACAGATTTTTCCCTTTCTATTTCCTGATTTTCCCCCTTTTTACTTCCTGATTTTTCTTTTTTTACTTCCTATTTTCCCCCCTTTTTACTTCCTGATTTTTCCCTTTTTACTCCCTATTTTTTCCCCTTTTTACTTCCTGATCTTTTCCTTTTTCTTCCTGATTTTTCCCCTTTTACTCCCTAATTTTTTCCATTTTTACTCCCTAATTTTTTCCCTTTGCTTTTTTTTAAGGCAATGGCCCCAAACTGCATCAAAAGCTCCAATTAATTTTACAGGAACTTTGGGTTCAAGTGCCAAAGCAGCAATTGCAGAACTGACATCACAGCAAAGACCATCAAATAGGTGATTTCTGTTTATATCTTTAGAATGTAGAAAATTGAAGAAAAATTAAGGAAAGCCCAATCCCTTCAAGCGTTAGAACTGTAATTCCCTCTCCAAATCCCTCCTAGTAAATACTCTGATTTATGCAGGTAAGACTGAAACATCCTTCACAATCGTTTTCCTAAAATTCTTTAAGACCCCTGTTATATCCACCAGCTTCACTTGTATAAAAAGGAAACAATTTCTTTAGGCAATCATTTCTATTTCAGGAGGAAAAACCCAATCCCAAAGTCACTTCCCACCTCTGGCCACAAAACCCATGCAGAACTCTCACCTGGTGCTTCAGTTTTGGTGTCTCAGATGCCACCAAAACCCCAGCTGGGAATAATGGCAGTGAAATGAGGCAATAATTCCAGTTAAACCCTCACTGAGACAGAGGAAGGAGACACCCTCTCAGCAGGAATCCTGTCACAACCTACCTGGTTCGCCAGAAACAATGGGACACTCTCCAAATTATGCTCAAATCACCCCCTGATCAAGGGAATTAATTGTTTAAGGGACACAGGAATTCAGTCCCCAACACACCCAGCACAAGCATTTACAATACACTAGAGAATATTTAACAATTCACAACATTAGGAGCTAAAATGAGTTTTGTCTTACACTTCAGAATTTTATTTGGGTGGTTAGCAGCAGCTCAGAAAGGATTTCCTCATCACAAATCAAACCAAAAGAAAACCCCTCCCCACAAACCCAGAAATGGACACAGAAAGACTCATTTGATGCAGCATTTGAGGGTCAGAGACACCAAAAAGGTGTCAGAAGTTCCCTCTGTGTCCTCACCAAAATGATAAATGGACCCTCGTGCTGAAGGGATGAACCTGCCCAAAGGGAAGAGCCCAGGGCCAAAGGTCACAGTCCCCTGGATCCATCAATTACTGCATCTTCATTTAACTATCTCCAGGACTAATAAAAAGTATTTAATTTGACCTTCACTGTTCAGGGCAAAGCGAAGTTCCCAATTTAAATCATTGCCATCACACAGGCACGGGATGAACACGACTGCAAGGCAAAGATGGAATTACACTTTTGGTGCTCCAGTAGAGAAAGGGAATACATTTTTAGAGCATTTCATGCTTCTTATCAACTATAAATAAATGCTATATATATAAATTATGAAATAAATATAATAGTCATATATAATAACATCATTTATACAGCATATAGCAATAATAATTAATATAGTATAAAATATATTGATAAACAGTATATAATAGCTCATGTAATATATTGTAACATATAGATATGATGCTATGTTTAATAATACATATTTATATTTCTTAAATATAAAAATGATAAATTAATGCACTAACTGTGCCTCCCATCTGTGCCTATACACCCAAAACCTTCCCAATTCCCTCCTCTCAACAGCCAGCCCGGACTGATGGGATGTGATGGGGGAAAGGGAATTATTGTGCATTTTGAGGTGGGTGAGGACCCTCCAGCTCCAAAAAAACCCCGGAGAAGAGACTTACTTGAAGCGAGATGACACTTCATCAGCAGCTTTCTGGTATTGCTCTGTGGTGACTTTGTAGAATTGGGCACTCTGGAAGAAAACAATAAACATTTCAGATAATATCATTTATGTGCGTTGCAACAGCTGGTAAATAAAGCTAATAAGGGTATTTTATCCGTTTAAGTTGCTAAAAGCCTCAAAACTCAACCATAAATGAGGTGTACCACAAAATTTCAGGGATTACTTGTTAAATGAAGGTGTCTGGGAGGTTACGAAGGGGAGAGGAAATCCTACAGAGACACAGGGTGGGAATTCCATATTTTTAGCACAAGGTGCTCCTGGAGGCTTTGAAACTTCTTCATTGGGAGGAAAAAGGAAAATCCTGAATCTTTATTTCTTTGCCTGCTCCTTTACACGCATCTCCCCACCCGCTTTACAAGTGATGCTCCAGGCCAAAATCACACAATAAATGAACCATGGCTCCGCTTTCCCTTTCACTCTTTGCCTTAAAAACGCCTCTGCAGGGAATTATTGCAACATTCCAAACTCACAGGTGCCTTCAATCAGGAACTAATCCGTATTTTTAAAACCAGGCAGCTTCAGACCTTATTTTCATCTTCCCTAAAGCCAGGAATGGCTTTCCATCAGTTCTACCAAATGGTTCCTTTGTGGAATGATGGCAAGACAGGATCATGAGGCAACAGAAGTTCTCCATGTGTAGGAATGGCAAGGAGTTTTGGACCTTTGGAAGGAGGGGGAGGATACTCTGGAGGAACACAAGGATCATGTGAGGTCGTGCAGGGAGGAAATGAGAAGGGCCAAAGCCCAACTAGAACCACCAGAAGACTAAAAGACAATAGGAAAGGTTTCTATAAATACATCAGCACCACAAGGAGGGCCAAGGAGAACGTCCATCCTTTGCTGGATGTGGGGGACACAGTGACAAAGGCAAAGGAAAACGCTGAGGTGTCTCTTGGGAAGTCCAGTTGTTTGGGGGTGCCCCAAGACGGAAGAGCAGCTGGACACGAGGCCAGGGGTGCCCAGGGGTGCAAGAGGCCGATGGCCCCGGGGCTGTGCCAGCCATGGGGGGACAGCAGGGCCAGGGCAGGGATTGTCCCCCTGCAA
>JAWWLT010000459.1:0-11464 GCA_035040995.1 Premnoplex brunnescens
GAAGGCCTGGGAACGGGATGGGGATTGTCCCAGGCCTGGGAATGGGATGGGGATTGTCCCAGGCCTGGGAATGGGATGGGGATTGTCCCAGGACTGGGAATGGGATCGGGATTGTCCCCCTGAGCTGAGCAAAGCTGGTTTATCTTCAGGCTGGAGCGGTTGGGAAAACCAGGAGCTGCTGAGGAACTGGAGCCAGGATTCCTCAGCTCTTCAACCAGTACACCAGGATCCAGAGGATTTATGGAGTTCCCTGAACACCCCCAAGGCTCAGGAAGCAAAGCCAGGCAGCCCTTGGGCTCTCCCACATAATTGGGGAAAAGCACAAATACTGATAAATTCCAAGAACTCCTGCATGATGGAAAAGCAAAATTTGCTTTCCCACACCCAAGACGAAAGGAAGGATTTGTTGTCCACACTCCATGTTGTTCCAACTTCTGTGGTGGGAGGACAACACAGAGAGCAATCATTTCCCACTCCCCACCAGCCAAAACTTCCCTTGGGTTCTTTTCTCTGTCCAAAAGTCAGTTGATCCCCCTAGATCCCAGCAGAAATCTTGGATGCTGGGATGATGGACCCCAGCCAAGCTCAGACCCCCAACCTTTGAACCCCTGAGGTTTGAACCCTAACCCTAACCCAAACAAGGCCGAAGTTTGATCGTAAAGAAGAGGAAAACCGGGAAAAACCCAAAGCTGGACTCAGGATGCGGATCACGATCCCAACCTCCCCTGGAGCATCCTGCAAGTTTTCCACAGGCTGCTTTGCACCACATTCTATGTGGAATGTGGCAAACACCCAAAGGCCAGAGGTGGGGCAGCTCAACACGTCCCCTCTTCCCAAATCCCAAGGCACTGTCACCTCCTCACATCAACGGCACCAACCTTTTCTTTCCCCCTCAGATCAGCAATTCAGGGACAACATTCCCACTTCCTCCTGGCAGCTGCTGGGGATGAAGCTGCTCCAGGGCTGGGAGCTCCTGGCAAACAACTCCATTCCTCCCAAAAGCTGACAGAACCCAAACTGGTTTCTATTTAAAGCCCACGAGCAGATGGGACGGGAGAGGCTCTTCAGCTGAAGAGCCTTTAACAGCATGACAGAGAAATCACTCCAGAGCACTTGAGATCCATCAGGGCTCAGAAATCCTCATGGCCAGCCCTAGTTTTGCTTCCCATCCTTCCCAATTAAGAGCTTCCCGTTGGGAGGTTGATGTGGAACCCAACAGGAGGTTCCTCTAATGGGCTCTCGACATCCTGCCTCGACTGTGGCACTTTCCACCCCATTCCAGTGCCCCTCGTGCTTCCCAGGGGCAGCACAGCAGAATTCCAGGGCTCATCTGCATGTTTTGAAGGAATCACTTCAGAAAAGTTGGGAATCACAGGCAGGATTGGACAGAAACTGCCCCCCCCGCCTCAGTTTCTCACTTGGACCATCTGAGAGCTCCAGAGTAAAACCCACCTTTGAAAAACTCATTTAATTCCCCAACAGCCTCAGCTTTTCCAGCCACTGCTGGACTTTTTTTTTATTTCCAGCAGAAACACGGCAAAAGAGGAGAGAATTCCATTCCGATTTGGACAAACCCCCATGTCTGGAAAGCATCACCAGACACCCCTGGCAGCAAACTCATCCAACACAACAAAGAGAAAGATTTGGCTTGTGAGCCTTGACAAGAATCCCAAAAAGCATCAAATCAGCACCAAATTTTATCCAGACTATGGGAAGATCTAAGGGAGAGATTCCCCTCTGGCCAGCCCTGAATTTCTCTCTCTCCCTGTTAATTACGTGGGATGAAAAGCTCCATTCCCCAGATCTTCAAGCAGCACTAATGGATTTCCTGAGGCAAACACAGCTCCATTTGCCATTATGCTTCATTTTGGAGGCTCTTTCTGCTGTGTTTGCAGAGAAAACACAGACGGGAGGGTTCGCTCTGCTCACACGGGCGTGATTTGCTCTCAGAGCCTCTTATTTGATCAATAATTAGATTTCAGGAGTGTTCTGAGTCAGCCAACACAGTCATCAACTGCTCATTGCACCAAGGACTCACCATGACAGTTTTCCCACCCAGGACACAAATCTGGGATAAAACCAGAGGGGAAGAATAACTAAAAGTGACTGATTTTCCCCTTCCAGTTCAGGGAAAAAGCCCAGGAGGGTCTGATGGGACCCAGCACATACCTGTGGGAGCAGCAGGGAGCAAACGATGCCCAGAGTGGCCTCGAAGTTGTCCTTGAGCCAGAGCCCCACAGCATGGATACAGCCCCGGACATGGATGGTGCCCAGCAGCTCCAGGCGCTGGAAAAGGGGAGAGAACCATCCTGGGGTCAGGTGGCATCTTGTTCCTGGTGGTTGCTCCTCCTTGCAAGCCAAAGGAGGTTTGGGAATTGATTCCTTGGGTTGGATCTTCCAAAAAAAATGTGATCCTGCCCCATGGTTACCCAAAATCAGCTTCTCTCCCACCACCAAAGCTCCAAACCCAGGTCTGGACCAGCAATTCCAGGGCACAAAGGGCCCAGCAAAGCCACCAGAGATGTCACGGCTCAGGAATATCCAAGGAAATACCCAAACATGCCACATGCTCTGTGAGCCCGAGCAATGCCCCAAAATTCCAGGGAAAAGCAACAAAAGGGAATTTATACCCAACCGCAGCAACGGGAGGTACCTCCAGAGTCTTCCAACGGGTTTGGTTTAGGGGATTTGGGGGAGAAGGAGCAGCAAGTCCCTCGAGAAGCCCAAATTCACCTCTTTGTTGAGTGTCCTGTAGCCACAGAGTGTGTTCACGACCTCTCCAGGGGCCTGTGGGTGAAGAAGGGGAAATCCAAGGAGGAATCCTGAGAAAAGGAATTCCAAACAGGACCCAGAAGGGCTGCCCAGTGGCTGGGACCAATTCAGGGCAGCACAAGTGAAGGTGACACCCACCCTCCTCCAATTCCAGGGCCCTCTTTGTCCCCAAAGGTGATGCTGGGACTGGGAATTCCAGTGGGAAATTGTTGGGGGCTTAATTATTATTTTGAAATTCCTTTCTTCCCCTGTTTTCTGCTGGTCTGGGGGACGTTCAGGACCCCAAACCCTTTCCCAGGGATTTAAGTCACAACTGTCTCCACATTCCATGGATTTTCACTCCAGCTGTGTCTCTCCTTCAGAATTAATGGAATTGCACAGGGATTAAAGGGATTGGGAGTTTTCCCAAAGTCTTGCACCACTTTGAGGAGAAACATCAGGATTTTAGGGATCCCCAGGGCTGAGAACTTTGGTGGCCAAATGAAATGGTTCAAGAGCTGCAGGTAAAGAAGGGAATTCCAAGAAAGTGTTGCTGTTTGGAATGGGATGGGATGGGATAGAATGGGAAGAGATGGGACGGAACAGAATAGGATGGAATAGGATGGGATGGGGAGGAATAGGATGGGACGGATGGGATGGGACAGGATGGGACGGGACAGGACAGGACAGAGTGAGAAGAATGGAATGGAGTGGAGTGGAGTGGAGTGGAGTGGAGTGGAGTGGAGTGGAGTGGAGTGGAGTGGAGTGGAGTGGAGTGGAGTGGAATGGACTTCCAAGCCCACCCCTGCCATGGGCAGGGACACCTCCCAGTATCCCAGGTTGCTCCAAGCCCTGGATCACAGACAGCACTGGGAAGCCAAATCCTGCCTTAGCCCTCCCCTCCCTATCAATCCATGGGACTGGTCTCTCCCTGCTGTGCCAAGGTCTTGCCTTGGCCAAATCCTCCCCCAGACCTGGGGGTGGGAACACAGCCTGAAACCCCCTTGGCCTCATCCGGCACATCCTCACCTGCGCCCCCTGAGGACCACGCAGCAATTCCTAATTCCACCTCCAGGAGCTCCAGGACTCGTAATCAACGCACTGATTAGAGCTGGCAATTATTTTTGCAGCTCATTTGCATGCCAGGCTCCCACTGATAATTAAACCACTTCACATTCCACCCTTTTTCCCACTAAAAGCCTCCCAACAACACCAGGCTGATGGCAAATCCACCCGTGCCTCATGGAATCCTTGGGAGCCAGAGCCGATATTCCCGGTGCTCGGAACCTCCAGGAGGTTTTGCCACCAGGATTGAGCTCAGCAAATCCTCTCCTGGACATTTGCAGCACTGCTGGCCAAGGCAGCCAGGGATATTTGTAGGTTCTTTTCCTCCTGCCTTGGAATTTTATCCCAGGATTGATGACAACAAGGAGCAGGGTTGGATTAAAGGGGCTGTGTCAGAGCTCTGAGCTCAGTCTAAGCAGAAAAGCTTGGCTTCGAGGGAGATGTCTTGATTTCCAGCCCTGAACCTCCTGGCTCTGCAAAACCACTCCCTTTGGAGTCCACTTTTCCATTAGGAAGCCATTCCCTGTGTCCTGTCCCTCCCCCTTGTCCCAAATCCCTCTCCAGCTCTCCTGGAGCCCCTTCAGGCCCTGGAAGGGGCTCCCACGTCTCCCTGGATCCTTCCCTTCTCCAGGTGAATGCCCCCAAACCATTTTCTATCCCAGAGTTGCAAACCTTGGCATTCCCAACAACTCCCTGGCACAATCTCAACACAAACAGCCCCTGACTCTGCTCCACATCCAACCAGCAGAGGAAAAGCCAATAAATATACACATTTCCCAACTTCTCATCTCACACTGGTATTTCCTCAGCCCCCTTTCCAAGCTGGATACACAGTTTTACTGCTGAAACAGGGGAGGTGGAAGGGGAGCTTTTTATGGAATTCTGCCTGGAATTCCGGGATTTTCCGTGCCCTAGATGCCTTACCTTCCTGATGCAGCAGGTGTGGGGCACCCCACAGGCCAGGGGGCCACTGCTGTTGCATGAGTGGTACTGGTTGACCCCCCAGTCCCGAAACTCATCCCCACCACAGCAGGAAAACTGTGAAGAGAGGGAAAGTAGAGGTTCATGGAGCAGCTGGGCCAACATGGCAGTGACAGGACAAGCAGGAGTGGATTTATCCTCAAAGAGGGCAGGGATAGATGGGATGTTGGGAAGGAATCATTCCCTGGGAGGGTGAGGAGGGGCTGGGATGGAATTCCCAGAGAAGCTGTGGCTGCCCCATCCCTCAAAGTGGCCAAGGCCAGGTTGGAGCACCCTGGGCTGGTGGGAGGTGTCTCTGCCCATGGCAGGGGGTGGAACAGGATGATCTTTAGGGTCCCATCCAACCCAACCCATTCCATAATTCCACCTCCACCCCTACAGCACAATCCCCCTCCAGCCTTTTCCTCCACCTCCAGCACCAGCTTTGACAGCCCCAATCCTTTCCTACTCTCAGGACCCTGGATGGGAAGTTGAGGACACTCTGCAAAGCCAGAGGAGTGGCTCTTAAACCCAGCTTAGCCCGGGCTTAGCAGCTCTGGCAGCTGCAGTGTTGCGATCAGCCTTGCTGGGAGCTCATTCATGCCTGCCTGATTTAATTACAGGTGACTAATCCAGCTATTCCAGAGGGGAGATGGCTCTTCCAGCCCCTGAATGAACATATTTCTTGGCTCTCGGAGGCAGCTCAGTCGGTGCCATTCAATGCTAATAAGGCTCCGAAGTCTAACAGGGATTTCTCCTCCTGTCAAGTTAAATTAGAGATCAAAAGCTGCAGCTACAAAGGGGAAAAGCTGCTTTTTTTCCTTCTCTTCACACAATGAAAGCAGAGGGAAAAAAAAAAAAAGAGTTTAATGAAAGTCATTCTGTGTTCTCCACAGAATAAAAATGGGTTTATTACAAATCGAGTCATCCCTTCTTGTGGCAAACAAATTTCTTTAAATTTTCACTCAGAAAGCAAAGCCTGGACTGGCAGGAGGGGTATATGGGGTGTTGGTGGGGGATAAAACAACAAGTTTTCCCAATTTTTAAAGCCCCAAGGAGCAGTTTTGGCAGAGGTTTCACCCTCTCAGCATCTGCTGCCCCAAGGGCTTGGTGGGGACAACACTTGGTCAAGCGGGGCAGGAAAATCCCAGTCCTGGGGGTCCTCCCACCCCAAACGGGCAAACACGGCCAGGAGCAGCCACAGCCCACAATTCCACCTCATTTCTGCCTTCCCACCTCTCATTCCTCTACTGGTTTGAATCCCACCCAGGTCAGGGAGGGAGAGCAGCTCCCAAAACGTGCTTGGAAAGAGGGAGGGAAACACCCAAAGGGATATTGGAGGTTTTGATCCCCCCAAACTGCAGATTTTTGGCTAAGAAAGCTCCTGCAGCTACAAAGGGGAAAAGCTCCTTTTTTCCTTCTCTTCACACAATAAAGGCAAAAAAATGTGATATAATTTATTTTCTGTTCTCCACATAAAATAATGGGTTTATTACAAATTGAGTCATTCCTTCTTGTGACAAACAAATATCTTTACATTTTTCCCCAGAAAGCAAAACCTGGACTGGCAGGAGGGGAGGTTTGATGAGGGATAAAACAACAGGTTTTCCCAATTTTTTAAGCCCCAAGGAGCAGTTTTGGCAGAGCTTGTGCCTGGAAAGAGGGGGGGAAACACCCAAAGGGGTATTGGAGCTTTTGACCCCCCCAAGCTGCAATTTTTTTTTTTCATTTACTTTTCTAATTGTGCAAAAAAATGGTATCAAATCCTCAAACCAAGTTGCCAGGAAGGTTTTCTTCTCTGCAAAAAGATGTTTAGCCCAAACTCCTGCTGTGCCTGGGTTTAATTCTCTTAAGCTGAGCCAGACTTCAGGTGGGTTTCACTTTCACGTGGGTTCCTGCAGCTCACGGAGGAATAACAAGTGGAAAAAGCAAGGGGAGAACACGGAAAGAGCCTCGCAGGGGCCACCTGAGAAGCTCTGAGTGCCCAGACTTGCTGCCCCCATGTGAGACAGGAGGGTTTTTCCAGCTCCATCATCCCCCTGGGAGAGCTGCCTTTAATCCTGCCCAGAAGAAAGGAGGAGGTTTGAGAGCACATCTCATCCCTCTGAGCCTGCCTTGGAGTCTGGACGAGGACTGAAGCTCTGGCAGCTCCCCAAAATTCAAACCAAATCTCCCTCTCCCCCCTTGGTCACAAAGCACTAAAATAGCTCCGAGAGGCAGGACTTGCCTCACACCTGGCCGGGTCTGGTTTTAGGAGAAGGAAAGTTGATTTGGTGGCACCTGAGCAGCCCAGGGCACCTGGAGAGGGGCAGAACTCGGTGCCAGCCTGGAAGGATCCCCCAGCCCTGCTTTTGGGGTCAAACACAAGCCCAGAGCAGCCTGGGAGCAGCATTTCCAGTTAATTCTGCCATTTCGGCAGTAAAACCTTGTCTAAGCTCAGCTTTGCTGGCACACGGCTCAGCTGGGTCAGGCAGGGCCACACCAGCCCCTCAGGATTTGAGTTTGGCTTAAACCCTCCCTCCAGGGCTGGGTTAGACCAGAGTCAAGCACCTTCACACCCTTAAACCAGCCCTGCTCTCTCCAGCCTCACCTCCCAGGGCTCCACGGGCAAAAAAATCACCAGGAATTCTGGGCTGAAGGGCCAGAAATTGCCATTTGACATAAATATCCATCACATGGATTTCCCTGTGGGCACCTCCTGGGTCTGACTGCCTGGGAGCAAGAGGAGTTGCAAATTAATTGGCCTAAAAATAACTTTTCCAGGATTTTATCCCCCTTTTTGCTGAACTCCTGCCCGTGGAGCTGCTCTGGGCTTGTGTTTGACCCCAAAAGCAGGGCTGGGGGATCCTTCCAAGCTGGCACCGAGTTCTGCCCCTCTCCAGGTGCCCTGGGCCCATAAACTCACTTTTCAGTGCATTAAAAGCAGAAATTCCTCTGCTTTGGGCTCCCTCCGGTCCCTCCCTCAGGACAGGCAGCTCTGCCGAGCTCAGTCACTGCCTCTGCTGCTGCTCCTGCTTCAGGAACCACAAAAATCACATCAAACCCCCTGGAACTTCCTTGGAAAGTCCATTTTCTGTCTGTGAGAGGAAATTTGGGGATGAGAAAGATTTATGGGAATGGCCACGACTTTGAGCACTGAGAGAGGTTTTGATGAGGGTTCCCCCTGAAAACTTGCAAGGAAAAGGGGAATAAAAATTCAAGGGAAGAAGGAGATGGGGAAAATGTTGTAAAAATGGCGGGGGGAGGTTCGTGTGAGAAGAGTCTGACCCTCAGTGGTTTGGAGCCACAGGAGCATTCCTGGAAATAAATCCAATTTATCTGGAGATTTGTGGTCCTTGAGGACAACTCCAACAAGGACTTTGTGCAGCCATTTATCATCCAGAGGGCTGAACGGCAGCTCCTCGGCAGGATTTGGGAGCAAGACTTGGAAAAGATTCTGCTCTGGCTCTGGGCAGGTCTTGAGACCTTCAGAGGCTTCTGAGCCTCATTAATGAGCTCAGCTCATCTAGGACAGCTCCAAAGCCAGGAGCAGCTGTTTGATCCAAGAGAGGGCCTAAAATTCCAGCCATATCCAAGAGAAAGGAGCTTCATGGGCTCCTTTTCTTCCGAGACAGAGAGAGGGCTCCAATTTATGGGATTTCATAATGAAAGGACAGGAACTGAGCTGAGGGGAGAACACAAAGGTCCTCTGAAAGAGCTTCGCTGGTAAAGCCTTGCTCTCCCAACCCAACTCAACCCAACCCACCCCATCCCAACCCAGCAGACATAAAACCCCTGCAATTCCCCTCCTGCACCTCATGTTTTGGGGTTTTTCCACCTTTTCTCCCCATTTACCAAAGGCTTTGAGCCAAGTGATCCCTCAAAAATAGTGGATAAACCAAATATCCTCAAAATATGAGCCAAACCACATCCCCCAAATTCTCAGGATGTGGGGATGTGGTTCAGGGTGGGCTTAGATAGGACTTCAGAGTTGAACTTGCCGAGCCTTGCAGGTCCCTCCCAACCCCAAACATTCCATGATTCAGTGACCTGAGGAGATCTCAGAGGGCTTTTTCAACCTAAACGATTCCCTGGAGAGGCTGGAGATCTCCTCTCCCTTCAGCTGCCCCAGGATCTGCACTTTTCCCCCAGGAACAAGGGCTTGGCCACCTCCTGGTGGCACCTGAGCCAAGGTGCCCACCTAAGGGGCTTTAGGACACGTTCCTTCATCCCTCCACCTCCCTCGGAGCACGTGGGGAAGATCCAAAAAACCTGCCAGGCTTTATGCCCCGAATTCCCAACAAATTTTGGGAATATGAATCAAGCCAGGTCAAGATATTCCAACCAGACCACACAAAGCACCCGGGACATGGGAATAAACTCGAAAAACACCGGGAAAACTCAAGTTTGGGGGGGAGAATTTCTTGGCAAATCCCCCCTCCCTCCAAAGCAAACCTTTTGCTGCACAAAGTCCAAGATGTTCTTGAAGTCCAGGTCGTCGTAGTAGTGCCGGATCCCCTCCTGGATGTTGGAGTGGAGAACCTCGTTCATCTGGGGGCAGAAGATCCCAAAAACACGGCTCGTGGCTGGCAAATGTTGGGAAGGAACATCTGGCACAGCTGGCACCGCAGGGGGAATTCAAGCCCGGGAAAAGGGGGTTTTGGAGGGCAAAATCTGTCCTTTTTCAGCTGTCACGTCCCATTAGTTTTCCATGACTTTTTTATTATTTACTGATTTTCTAATGGATTTTTTCCCTTGTTAATTTTTTTCCTCACTGTTGAGGGTTTTTTTTATTATTGATTTTCTACTTTTCATTTTTTCCTTGCCATTGATTTTTTTCCTTGTTGCGATTTTTATTTTTCCTTTTTATTGTTTTTTTCCTTTGTTGTCGAGTTTTGCTATTTATTTTTTTCCTTCTCACTGCTTTTTTTTAGTATTGTGTTTTTTCCTTTTTATTGATTTTTCCCTTTTTATAGATTTTTTTTTTCTTATCATTGATCTTTTTATTATTGACTTTTTTTCCCCTTATTAGTGTGTTTTTTGATTACGGGTTTGTTTTCCTTTTTATTGACACTTTCCTCTTTAGTAATTTTTTTAATCTTTTTTTCCTCGTTGCTTTTTTTACTACTGATTTTTCTTTTTTATTGATTTTTTTAAATTCTTGATTTTTTCCCCTTATTACTGATTGTTTCCCTATCATTGATCTTATCATTGATTTTTTTACCTTATTATTGGTTTTTTTCCCCTTATTACTGATTTTTCCTTTCCAGTTCAGCTGATCCCTCTGGAAGTCCCTTCAAAGCTCTTCAATCCCATGGGATTTTCAACCCCAGGAGGGAGCAGAGCCCTCAGTTGTTCCCTAATCCCAACAAATCCCAGCCATTCCAGCACTCCCTGGCTGGGCTCAGGCTCTGAGGTCCCTTTGCCACAGCAAATTAATTAATTGGTTTGAAAATTAATTTTCCAGCTGTCTAGGAATGTTGTTACAGAGCTGGGGCTTTGACTCTCCACAAAAATATATCGGGAATATTCATGAGGGGAAAAAGGACTTTCTTGTGAGTTAAAAGAGGTGAGAGGAGGGGAAGAAAAGGGTGCTTTGCACAGTTCACAGTGACAGGAAAATGAGAGGTTGGGAAAAGTGGGAATGGGGAGAAGAACATGGAGAAAAGAGCAATGGAGGCACCTCAGAGCTTCAGGGGGGTCTCAAAGAGCCACCCCAGGAACTGTTCAGGGGGGGCTTTAGTGAGATTTTAATTCACTTTAGTAAGATTTTAATCCCTGCTTTACTCCCCATTAACAACACAACAGGAAATGCCCAGTTTTTACCCTTTTCTGCCCATTTTTCCCCACCAAGGCTCATCCCGGGATGCTCCTGCCCCCCTGGGAACCTCCCTAATTAAATCCTGGGTTTAAGGTGGGCCAGACACAGCCTGGGACTAATCCAGCCCTGGTCCTGAGACCCCCTCCCTTGGCATTAATCCCCAACCTCCTTTTGCAACCTCACAAAGCTCATTTCCATATTCAGCAGCTTCAAGGCCACCAAATTAATTCCTCTGCGCTGTTTATTTACCCCCAAATCCAATTAACTGTGTTTTAACCCAGTTTAATAACCAGCCTTTGTTCCCAGGGCAGATTCTGCCTCCAGCCAATTCCAGGTCAAGTGGATTCCTCGCTTGTCAGATCCTTCTTTTCTCCCTCCCCCCTTGTTTGATTTCTAATTAGGTTTTGATATCACCCGTTAAATTTAAATTAAGGGACTATTTAGGCCTTAATGGTTTCTACTCAATCCAGGAGTTTAATCAGGAGCTTCAATCCCTGCTCCTGCTGCCCCCACGTTCCTCCCTGGAGTTCCTGCAGTGCAGGAGGGTGCTGAGCACCCTCACTGAGGCTCCAGTTTGGGGCAAAGCAGAGGATTTAATGCTGAATTTCACACAAAAAAAGGGGTGTAAGTGGCAGTAAATGTTGGGTTTCTGTGGGTGGACTCCAGCAGTTTGATTTTCCTTGGAACAGCACCGAGGATTCGGGCTCAGAGGGGTCTGGAGAGCTCTGGGAGGCTGCAGGGTGGTCTTGGCTGCGTCTCCCTTCAAGCCTGGGGCTCACCAGGCTCAGAAATCCCAAATCCCAGTTCTTGGGCTGGTCCCACAGGGTGAGCAGCAGGTCTGGGGGATTCTGTCCCTCTGACCCCTCTGGTGAGACCCCCCTGCAGAGC
>JAWWLT010000460.1:0-11454 GCA_035040995.1 Premnoplex brunnescens
TTTCAGTATCAATGTGATTGTTACAACCATTAGATAATGTTTTCCACATCTTAAACCTGATTATTTTTCTTTTGCTTAATATCTGAAGTGGAAAGCTAGTTTATGAAGGTAACACTTTAATCATGGATTATTTTGTTTTACTTCTGTGAAGAGAGATAGTTTATGTTATTTATCTTGTAATATATTAACTTGATTTTGTTTGGTTTGTTTTGTTTAGTTTTGCAAATGATATATTTTAGCTGCATTTCATAAAAGCCTTTAAGATGGATTACTGTTTACTGGGAATCTACAGTTCTGGGTGCTTTGGAAACAACGTGTGAGAGGAACAAAATGAAAACTTCATCTTTATCTGCACCATGGAACACTCTGAAAACAATAATTGTGAGGAAACTATATAGTGAGATATGCAGTTTGCATTGCTTTGGGAACAGGGACAGTTCTGCTTTTGGATAGCACATAGGATAAGAACAATCCTTGAGAGGAGGGATCAGCAGAGTGTAAAAATCTGAATCTCAGTAATTCTTACTTGGTCCCTTTAATTATTTACTTGTTGCACCATATACTGGAAATGCAGGTCTTTTATTAAATTTTTACTCACTTTCTTGCTTGCTTTGGCCACCATGGATCATAACAGAGAATTAATGACAGTATTCCATTCCAAACAGATAAAACTATAGAAACAAGGTAGTATACAGTTAGTCATCATTTTGCAATGACAAGCAACAGGGAAAAGCTATAATCAGAACCTAAAGCATGATTTTCCTGTTTTGTAATGTTTATAAATTATATCTTAAACTTAAAAAAAGTTTCTATGAAATGTGGTTATGTGTGTTTCATTCTTTAAAAGTTTCTCAGAGAACTATCCAACCTCAACTTTTCTCTCAAATTAGTTTTTTTCAAAACTTTTTACTCTTTGTTTCTTATCCTCAGCAATATATTAAAGGTAAAATTCAACGTAAAAAAATCTTAAGCCAATTTTCAACTAGTTTCTATTTTTATTGCTATTTTGCATTCATATTATTAATATAGAGGTTAGTATTTTAGAAATCCCATAGATCATTTGCAGACAAAATCTTTGTTGATACTGTTTGAAACAATCATAAAATGCAATTGTGAGATTAGTTCTGTGTGTCTATATCACAGTCCCTGATCATTTTACATGCCATGATCAGAACACTTTTTTTATCAATACAACTTAACATTTGAGGTAATTAATGTATACGCCTTTCCCAATTTTTTAATAAAATAAAGAGTTTGTGTTGCTTAAACACTTTTCTTTGGTTGGGCTTCTAATAAAAATATTTAAATTATTTTAAATTGTCCTTTCTAAGCCTTTCAGAAGGTTTAGAAAGTTTCAGAAAGTCAAGCTGATTCAAAGGCTCCTCTTTGGGATCTTGATCTGTTTTTACCTGGATATTATGGTGATGGATAAAGTCTAAGGTCTGCACAGCACAATTCAAAAGTGACAGAAGAATTAAAATAGTACATAGTATTTAATTTTATTTAAAAAAATTCAGGTCACAAAATATATGACCATAACATCATCATCAGTGTTTATAGAATAAATGGCTTAGAGAGCTGTGAATTTATTTCAGTGTTCTGAACTGTTCTGGGAAGAGTGCTCAAACCTGTCTGGTGGCAATGTGGAATATGAGGTACTTCTGGCATCACTTCTTTGCATCCAGGGCAGAGCTAAACTCTGCTCAGTGACCATCTCAGAGAGGACTGAAATAGCTTAGACGTTCAGTGGATATCAGTCCTGACAGCTTTGCTTTCTTCCCTTAAATTAATAGAGTGGAATTAACAGTTGGTGCACTGACCAAGGTGCATTTAGCTTCAGATCCAGCTACATTTCCATGCAAGGGAGTGTTCATATCAAACTGCAGATAACCACCCAGGAAGGAGGAAAATCTGCTCATGGACAACCATCTTATTCCCCATTAACTTCGGGTCTTTTCCTTGACCTCTAAACACTTGAGGTAATGTGAACACAGTACTAAGCAAGGAATCAACAGTGCTGGCTGAAGGGCTGCGGAGTCTTGCTTCCACTTTAGAAGAGAAGAGCAAAGACTGAACTGGGACTGTAACACCTACAGTCTCTTCAGAGCATCTTACATGGGAACTCATTTAAGCCCCCTTGCTGGTAAATCTGATTCCAGATTTGTAATGGATATTGCACAATAGAAAGCAAAAAGAAAAAAAGCACAACATTTGGACCTTAAGTGTATGCATACAGTATTAGAGGGCAAAATTTACCACTTTACGTAAAAAAAAGCCAGAAGAGAAATGTGTATGGACCTACAATACCAATCATCATCCTAGGAGGATGAAGGCAATGCCACCAATATCAAGCAATGTGGAAAGGAAAAAAAAACCAAACCACACCAAACAAAAAAAAAAAAAAAAAAAAAAAAAAAAAAAAACAAAAAAAATACACAAACAAAAACAAAAAAACAAACAAACAAAAAAACCAAACAGAAAACCAAAACCAAACCAAAACCAAAACAAACAAACAAACAAACAAAAAAAAAACAAAAAAACACCAAAAAAACCAAAACCAAACCATGCATTCTTACATTTCTCTTTTCACTGTTATTTTCATCTCTGTGTCACTGGGTTGAAGAGTTAATAAAATTTCACTGCTTCAAGAGGTTATTTCACAACTAAATGCAGTAATTTGAAGTGGGAAAAGTAACAAGCACCAAGATGATGTTCAATGGTGTGGCATTCTGGATGTACTCTTGAAAAGTACATTTGCAGAATTGTTTGATTGCTTAGAGCATGCAGGAAACTACAAATCTAACACAGCATTAGTGTTGATTTTCAGAATTGCACTCAGCTCAGATGTCACCATTCGTCTTGGAATTACAAATAAATCTGGTACTGAATTACCTAATATGGAAATGTTCCTGTGCAATTTGCTTAGAAAAAAGGGCATTCCCCTCAGACTGAACACTAAGAAGGTAAGACTTGAATCTGCTTATTCATATTAAAACAACTACCATTAGTCTTAAGATTGATGAGAAAATTTTGCTTAAGCAGCACAGAGATGCAATTTAACCACTTCTCAGATCAGTCGGATCTTTACATTTTTGCCCTTTGACAGCAACTGTAGAACAGTTTACTTACAAACTGTCAATACACCATAATGCAACTGTCAATGTTGATTTGATTTAAAGGAAGCAGGCTGGTGTAAGGGGCTTTGCATGTCAGTGTGCGGACTTCAGTGGTTACCACTGTTCAATGTTAATCTCAGCTCCTAAACCCCAGAATGCAACATATAGAATTCAATCTTTCGCCCAAATACTACTGAAAGAGCAAGACATCATAGATATTTGACAACATTGGAACTGACTGTGCTGCTGAAAGGAGTTTGGTTTTGTGTTATTCTTGTAGCCATCAATTGGTATCAATCAGATATCCTAAAGAAAAAAACAAATGTTTGTTCTTCTTATTATTATTATTTATATTATTATTCTCGGTGTTATAAAATTCTTTAATTGTTTCTTGGCATTCTTCTACATTTGTCACCATGCTGATAAAAAAATATAAACTCTGTTTTTTTCTACACATTTCATGGTGCTGCATGGACACTATACCTTGAACTCAACACAGAAATTCATCAGGATGAGTAATGGAGGGAGGAAAATTCATTAGAGGGAAGAAAATAGAAACATGAACAAACTTTAAAAAGGACTACTGAAAAAAACCGCTTCTGTAAAGTCCAATTCCAGTCCCCCTGCATTTTCTGTTTTGGTTTTGAAAGCTTAAGACCTCTCTATGCACTCAAATTTTGTTTCCTGCTGTATCCTGCATGAGACAACACCTGCTCTATTTTAAAGGTTTCGTTACAGAAATGACAAATGCTGATATTAGAACTGCACAGAAGTCACCAACACCCATCCTCCTTGACTCCGTCGAAATCACAGATAAACTGTTTCAGCCAGCTGTCTAGTACCTCAAAACTGAAATTCATAAACCTTGGTGACTTAAAAACAAGCAGAGTCATAGAATGGTTTGGGTTAGAAGAGACCTAAAAGATCGTCTAGCTCCTAACCCCCTGCCATGGGCAGAGACACCTTCCATTAGACCAGATTGCTGAAAGCCCCATTCAATCTGGCCTTGAAAACTTCCAGGGACAGTCATCCAGATCTTCCCTGGGCAACCTGTGCAAATGCCTCAGCACCCTCACAGTGAAGAACTTCTTCCCGATATCTAATCTAAATCAGTTTTATTCCATTCCCTCTTGTCCTATCACAACACACTCTTGTCAGAAGTCCCTCTCCACCTCTCTTGTAGCCCCTTTAGGTACTGGAAGGGGCCCTGAGGTCTCCCCAAAGCCATGTCTTCTCCAGGCTGAACAACCCCAACTCTCAGTCTGTTTTCATAGGAAAGGTAGACTATCTTAAATATTGTCTAACCCACTCTTTTCCTGCAGTAGCTAGAATAACCATGACAACTGATTTCAGTCACTAACTACCGAAAAACAAATTAAACTACGCTGCTGGAGTTCATTAGTGTATCTTTTTATCCCCCAAGCAATGAATCAAACCTTTGTTTTCTGCCTCACTACTACTGTACTTACAGAACACTTTACAGACAGCTTTTATGTTCCTGGTGAATTCTGAACTCATTTGTGCCTCAAGGACATGACAAGAGCTTCTAATGTGTCATATCCAAGGTCCATTTGGCCTTTTATCCTATCTCCAACCCAGCTTAATAGCAGGTATTTAGGAAACAGCGTAAGAACTGGGCAAATGTGTATTCACTTTTTTTCAGCATCTTGTGGTTAAGGAACATCCTGAACAAGAGGTTTCTTACTTGCAAATAATAGGGTTGGGAGGATATTTTTTCTCTCCCCAATGAATTTTCTCCATAACTGAGAGGTATTTTTGACCTGCATAATACTCCTTACTATAAAGTACCATAGTAAATCACAGACTTTGAGAAACAATTTGTCAGTCTCTGCTGAATCTACCATCTATGAACTTATGCAATTTCTTATTATTAATTATTCTTATTAATTTACCAGTTTTCTCTTTCCAGTTCTTGATTCTCTCAGGCTTTGTCAGTTTGCACTTCTCTGAGGTATGCCAGCTCCTTATACTTTCTTTATTCCTTTGTGCAGAGTTAAGCACTGAAGCTTCCTTTGGGATGTTAGACTTCATGTTCCCTTGTGGAAGATTTGAATTTGGTGAGGCATCATTTTCCAACTCCCCTTCCACTTCTCCCAAAGCTCTGAGTAAAGAAGAAAAGTAGGGAAAATCAAGAGCATTTATGATTCTTATAATTATTTTAAACTGTGCTTAAATTGTAAGCACTGAAACAATAACCTTAATTTCTCTTTAACAGTAGAGTAGATAGCACTTGCTTTGCTATCAAAATGAGAGGGTTTTGCACTCAGAATGCATTTTGTAAATCACTAATGAAGCCACAGGACAAAAGACTAGTAATTCATGCAAGTGAGGGCAGTGGGTGCAGAACAGAGACACCTTGAATAAACTTAGAGATACTAACTCATGTTTTGATACCAATTAGGTCAATACAGATTAATTAATCTAATGAAGAAAGAAATTATTCCATAGTTAGCTCCATTATGCCATAAGAAGATATCTGTGAGCAGCAAGCCAGTAGTGTAACACCAGCTCACTGAGCAGGGACCAAAGTGAAGCCACCTGGAGGGTCAGACCCAGCTGTAGGCATTGGCCTGAACATAAGTCTTTCATAAAGGATCTTTGTAGATACTTTCTACTCCTAGGATTTCCTTGAACACCCACTAAAACAAAAGAAAATAAAATTACAAAAAGAACCATATTGTCTTATAAGTGATTCTATATCCTCACCAGAAATAAGCAGGCAAAACCCAAAATAGCATGTCTTTTCTTCATTGATGAAAGTCATGTATTCTCTGCATAAGTACCTTTTTCCTTTTCATATTCATTCCAGCTAAGTGGATTGTTTACCTTATCTTAAAGTGGATAAAAGCCACTTGGCTACGCACCATATACTTCAGAAGGAAAAATGAAGGAAAGTCCTGTAATAGTTTACAGAGCTTGGGGTCCTATGATTATCATTTTAAGCAAGAGAGTTACCTGTTAGGTTTTGCATTACATCCCCCCATATCTGTCTGTACATGTATAGGTAGGTATTACTAAATTATAAGTTTATACACAAGTGCATATGTGCCAGCAAAAGCATGTGTGTGTATTTACATATGCTCTTACATTATCTTAAAAAAAGTTTTTTTAGAACTGGAAATAAGGAAGCTCTGCTTTTTTTTTTTTTTAATTTTTATTCCAGAGTCCAAATAATGTCCCCACATCTGCACATTTGCAGAGATAGTTAATAGAGTTTAGATCCTTATGCTGGGATAAATCTGTACCAATTTGTGTTACCTAAGAGTTAGGCATTATAAGTTATAGAGAGAGACACCTCCAGAAGTCAAAGTTCAAAGAAGTGGGATCATTTACCACCAGAGTGCTAAACAGACAGCTTAACATCTTGCTTAAACTGAATGCCTCCCTTCAAGACAGTTACAGTGAGAGGAAACAAATTTTTTTGCCAACTATTTGACTGCTGTTAGTTAGCTCAGAAAGATCACCTGATTATGCAAATAACTGGATAAAAATATAAGAGAAATCAGGGTAAGACCACTTGTGCTCTGTCAAAAACAGAGAGAAATCCAGGCAGAGATGGATTTCAAGTTTCCTATAATGTGCAAAGCTGCAAGCAACTCATGCAATACCAGCTTTCCTTCGCATGCAACTATTGCCTCATCCATAGTCAGGCAAGAGAGCAAAGAGGTTTGTAGGTAAAAATACCATTTATGGTTTTAATGGATATAAACACTAACCAACACAAATGTCCAGGGGTGTTAAAATGTACCCGTTGTTGTTTGGCATCCTCAGACTTTCAGTGTTTGCGGAGGAAGTAGGAAAAGTATGAAGTTGTTGAAATATTATAGAACATTCTCCTCCAACAAGAACCAATTTATTAACAAATATTTGAATATTCTTATTTTAAACAAATTACAGTACTAATACTCTTAAATATATTCAAAATCCACAATAGATGGAGCAATACAGAAAATGTGAAACTCAAATAAACAAACACCCCTCTCAACATTCAATTTTAATGATGTCCAAACCCACATGATATTTTATATAATTGACACTCTTTCAGATGATTGAATCGAGAGAACACTCAAATCTTTCTTTCCAAATGGTATGAAAGCAAATTATAACCTGCTGTGAAGAACAACTGCATAACAATATGACCCTTTGCTATATTTGCCCAGAAAGCTTCAATTTCAAAGTTGTTGATCCCACTCTTTTTATAAATACTACACATCCCACAGAAAATAAAAACAACTAAGCCATTACCTCATTCAACAATGAATTTTTAGGAAGCACTTTATTTAAAATATCTCACATATGGAATAGAATTCTGTGTTTACAATCATTTATATTGCTATGTAGAAATTAAGTAAACATTTCCTTTTTATCTAGGTACTTAGCCTGTGCTAAACAGCGTGGAATCACCTTTAATGATTTCCCGTCCTTAGGGAAGAATTTTGTCTAGTTGGTTCACAGTTATTTCTGAAAGTTAAGAATTGAAACAATGTGCAAATTTGATTTGTCCAAAAGCAGTCGAATCATGGCTTTGTTAACCTTTGGAAATTATTGCCTGAGTGATACTGCACATGTTCATGCAATTGAAGTCATGTTCCATGGCCTTTGCAAAAATGTAACATAAAAAATTGTAATAAACAAAAACACTCATTTCACATGGGCCTGTGTATATAACTATCTTCAGTCTTCGGCAGAGTATTCACAGCTTTTTGTACAGTTGATCTTGAAAAGTGTCATTTGAGGCTTTTTCTTTTTTTATTATTGCTGGAAACAAGTGGGAAGTGGTTTAGCTGTACATGCTGTATCTCCCACTCCTTTGTGGAGAGTTGCCAAAAGAATCATGGACATGTAAAACAGCTGTGCCCTATTAGTAAGCTGTCAGATGGATGCAAGCCAGTCACTTTGAACAAATGTCCACACTCTCAGTTCTTCACAGCAGAGTCTTGTGTGCCCATTTTATGAGCAGATGTGTTATTGTAATCACACATAATGCAGCCATTCAAGGAATAAAGAAAAATACAACAATCCCAGAAAGAATTTTTTTTTTTTTTTTTTTTTTTTTTTACTAGCAAAATCCACTTCCACAATATAATGAAAATTATTTATGTGGCTCTAGGGAAGCATTTGAGGAGGAATGTCTTTCCACTGTGATTTGCCTAGGTACAATGTCAGAAGAGAAAATTTTGGCGATGGCAAATTGCCATCTGTTTTGTCCTGCTGACTGGGATGGTCTCTCTTCTGGATTTATGCTGGAGCTCAGGGGGATGAATCCCACTTTGGAACCCTTTGCAGCCATGTTAGGAAGTCAGGTACAGCCAATCATCCCGGAGAGGCTCCTTGGAAGTGCCAGACACCTGCAGTGAGGGAAGGGCCCATCATCCAGGTTGCACTCGTTGTTAGCAGGCACTTTCAGCGCGTGATTCATATGGCCTATTTGAGATGCCTACCTTTACATAGGAAGATTTATTGCTGAGAATTACGCATATGTTTCGCAAAATGATCCCCATATCTGGTTTCCTTTTGCTGACGTCTGATGGATTGCAAATTTAAAAGCCATCTATGAAGTTCTGCATCTTTCAGTAGGATTAAATGTTTTATTCCTTAAGTTGTCTACTAGTTGTGGTTTGGGGTCTGATCCTGCCAATTTAGCTGCAGGTTCCAGTGAAGCTCTTGCATCAAAAAATCAACTCTCCTGCCCTAAAGTAACTGAGTGCTTGAATGTCTTTAATCCAGCTAGAGACAGCAACTTCCACAAGAGCATCAGTCAAAGGCTCTCGTGGTATTTATGATGAAAAATTGGACTGCCTGTGTTACTAATGCATGTTAAAAATCATAAAAATATTTGTTACTATGAGTACATGTTGGACATTTTCATGTATGTATTTTCCTTTTAAGCTAACCGATAATATATCATACCAGAAGAGGAAAAAGTGTGGGGATTAGCTGCTAATTCTGAAGTATTTACGCAGTGCCCACAGTGTTACAATGACCCTTAAAATGAGCCAAATAATCAAAAACAGGAAACTATTTAATTAATTAACTGAAAACTTTGTTTTGTTGATGATTGCAGACTTCCATTTTGTTACTGGGACTACGTTCTCTGGCCCATTTGTATTTCATATGAGAAAATTATTTTCCCTTGCTCTCTGACTACACAGGAAATATATTTATATAAATGAAAAAAGCTTGTTCAATCAATTCAAACAAGAAAGCTGAGATTGTATTTTGGAGATGTTCATAAACAGAGTTTGATGAGATAACAGTGAACTAAACATAATACATTTACACAAGCATTTGTAATAACAACTCACAAACTTCACAAATGCTTTATTCCTATTAGCTCAACTGCACAATTGGTTTGCCACTTGGTATCTTAGCTGACTTACAAATCTTTCTGCTAGGTAGGAAGTCTATTCTATTTTACCATTTATTTACCATTTATTCCATTTACCATCATCCTTCACATTAACCAAGCATCTTCTGCTGGTGTACTTGGGGAGTAAAATCTAAAGATCCTTTAGAACACTTAATTATTTTTTAATTTTGCACCACAGTACATTAAAATTAAAATCCTACACCTTATATTACTTGATAAGCCTTACAGAAATTGCCATATTTTTGTGGGGGGTTTTTAATGACTGATTGTTGTAAAATACTTTTGGGAGACCAAGATCAAAGCAAAGCAGAGATGTCTGTTAGAAGATGGCAATTCAGGTAAACACATTCAATGGTAAAAATGCAAATGTTGAACAGTGATTGACTTTGCTTCTATTTAAAGTTTATTTTCCCTGCCAAACCAATGACAATTTCAAACTAATTTCTGATCTGCTAGAAAATAAATTGAAACTCCTGTAAGTCAACAAATTTCCATGTTTTTTTAGCTTAACCTAGATCTCACAAGGTAAAACACCTCATCAGCTTTCTGTCATGCTCCAGGAACATGAGAAGGAGCTCAAAAAAAATTAGCCCAGCTATAATTATTTCCAAAATAATTGAAATTGTACAAAAAAATGCCACCCCTGTTCCATACACAACACCAGCTCTGACTTTTGAGTGTATTGCACATCTTCTAATTGTGATTCATCCTCACAATTAAACTTTTTTAATCGGTAAAATCCCCTGCCTGGGAATTCAAAATTTGTGAATAAAAAAATCCTGCAGAATGAACACACTCCTGCAGCGAGGAAGGTCTGGCTGAATGATGCTTCATGCATGGAGGGTGTTGGAAGGAGGGGGCCTTCCTGATGGCACACATGCAAACTGGGGAGGTTTCCTGCCTCTGCAGACTTTACAAGCTAATTTAAAGCAGAATGTGCCATAGGACATGACATCACCCAGAAAAGTAGAAGGAAGGAGCACAGGTAAAAAAGAATCCTGCAGCATCATTTGTTGTTTTCACACCATCCTTGTTTTTCTCCTGCTATTGCAGTCCATCTCCTTTCAGGACAACTCTGGATTTATCTTAAAGGTTGGGTTTTCTTTAATTTCTGAGAAGATATGGTTGAAATTGGGTTTCCTGGATGTATTTTCATTAGGTCCAATGATGTAACCCAAGCAAGCCCAGTACAGCTTGCAAGGGCCTTGGATAGGTGCTACATCATCATAAGGCATCTTCTATGGAGCCTACAGCAACATAAAATAACAAGCAATAACAGTGTTACAATTAATTACCATTAATAATGATAATCCTTTTTATTCAGACATCATGGATGACATGTGTCTTCACCAGATAAAAGCATCCACTGTAGAAATCTGCTTGCTGTTTACAGTATTTGCCTGTCAACTTTCCTCTGTTCTCCTACTTCCCAGAAACATTAATATTTCCTCCAAAAACAGTATTCTCTCTGGATGAGAGTGCATTAGCACAAGGAAATGTCAAAAGGCCTAATTCAAGAGCATTTAGAAAACAGACATAAAAATGAGGCTGTAATAGTGTAAATAGAGAGGTGAAATTACACTTCACTAGAGAAAGAGAAATGAAGAGATGTGGAGACAGAGTTACAGACAGCTAGACATCCATTACGTGTCTGTACTGAAACACCCCTATTCACAATAGAAGACACACAACTATGCACAGTGTCACAGAAAACTCATTATCCTAATTTTCACCTATAGCAACCGCAGCGCTGTTAGGGACTGCATCCCCACTTTTCCATCCTGTGTAAATCTCTCCTGAAAGGGAGGAGGGGCTTCTGTGGGAGACGTCCCAGAAAGGGGGGACAGGTCCAGGTGTGGTGTGAAGTCCAGGCATGTTATGATGCAGTACCCCTACACACGCACTTAGGAGAATCCCACTCGGCAACAGCAAGAACCAACAAACCGG
>JAWWLT010000461.1:0-11437 GCA_035040995.1 Premnoplex brunnescens
ATAGGCAGAAAAGAAAGAGTTTATTAATCCCATAGTAAAGGGGGCTGCCACACCATAATCCTGAGATGCCTTTTTAATGTCTTTCATTATTGGATAATGAAGAGGCGTCCAGGTAGGCGGGCGACCTTCCTCATAAAAAACTGGAAAAGTCCCAATAATGTCAGTGTCTCCTGCATCTTCGGCTTGTTTTTTTAAAGCTGAATACCTTTCCCGGAACAAGTGGTGAGAATTATCCGTGCCGGAAAGGAATGGGTTGGCTGTAGTAGCAGGTGCAGTGGGAAGGAAAGGGTTTGTCGCCGGACCGTGTTGGTAGTCCGGGACTGGCAAGGGTCGGTAGGGTGGGTGGCTTGCCGGTAACAGCGCATGGGCGCTGCCATCTTGGCCCGGATGTTTACATGCCCCGGCCGGAAGTGACGGTGACAGGGGGGAAAAAGGTAAATAATTACCGCTGTCATCTCTTCTGATTCTACTGTTAGCTAACAGGCGGTCACGACTGGCCAAAGTCGACCGGTCGGGGGAGAACAGAGTAGGTTGGCCGATGGTACATGGCCCTCCCACCGCCCCAGCCGGGATCCACTTCCACACCCGCCTGCCACAAATTAGAAAAGATTTGTGGGGAAGTAAAACAGACTTGGATGGGGAAACAAACTGGGTTAAAGAATCTAGGGACTGATTGCACCAAGTGGAAAAATTTAGATAGGCCGAATTGGGGTCAGGGGAGACTGGAAACCTAGCGTTAATGGCCAAATTGCCGACAAAACCAAAATAGAAACAATATGGGGCAGGGAGAGATCCTAGGATCCCGATCTCTTCTGGCATGAAATCCTTAAAAGCGAACGAAATAGGTTTTAGGGGAGGATCTCGAGGTCTGTGTGGAAAGAAGTGGTCCCGCACATAACAATTGGTGAAAAGGCCATAATCGAAATCTCTGGTGGAGCACCATGGCGTGTAATTGTTTATGAATGTTTCCCAGTCTGGTTTTTGCCATGGTACCCCTGTCAGGCATGACCGGAAAGGATCCCTCAGGTCCATCACCGAGAGACACAGAGAGTCCTTCTCCATCATGCTAGCCAGGGCCACCCATATGTTACTGCAGGAGGCTTCTCTCCAGGAGGCCGAATATTCTGTTTCTTTATGGGGACTAATTGAATCACCGGCCAAAATTGACATTGCCATAGTGCTAGCTTTTACCTTGGGCTCTGCCAATCTTTTTGTTTTAAGTAATTTAGATGTTAGAGGAGTTGGGGTGGTTATTGCTGGCCTTAACCACTGTTTGTTACTCAAAAAATCCTGGACCCTTTTCTTCCAAAACTGATCTTCTAATTCCTTCCGAGATCCTCGTCTGGGTCTTTCACTGGCATCATACACGGCGGAGCAGATGATGAGAATGATGACCGTTCTTGATAGGGCTTTATTAACCTGGCTGGCACCCATCTTGGGCTGGTCCCTGTGGAAATACAAGCGTAGCCCCTTCCCCACATTATAATGGGGAAGGGACCTTCCCATTGACCAGATTCTATATTTTTGCTCATAACCTCTGCGCCCAAATTGGGCAGGTTCTTTTTAGTGCCAAAATGTCTTTCTACTGGCGTCGAACCACTATCATCTAGCCGATTTAGAAAATTTACCACATAGAGGGCCTTGTTGAGCCGTTCTTGCAGGGTGAGACCTGCACTCCCCCTTTTTTGTTTTTCTAGCATATTTTTTAAAGTCTGATGAGCCCTCTCGACAATGGCCTGTCCAGTCGGAGAGTGAGGAATCCCAGTGACATGTAGAACTCCCCACATATTCAAAAAAATCTCTAATGGCAGCGGACGTGTAAGCGGGGCCATTGTCGGTCTTTATCTTTTCAGGAACTCCCATTGCAGCGAAGGTGAATGATAGGTGTCTTTTGACATCCTTGGCCTTTTCACCAGGATGTGCAGTCTCCGCAATGAGACCTGAAAAGGTGTCAATGGACACATGGACGAATTTGAATTTGCTGAACGCCGAGTAGTGGGTCACATCCATCTGCCACACCTGCCTAGGAGCTAACCCCCGGGGATTTACACCCCCTTGGGTTGGCGGGGCGACCTGCTGGCAGTCTCCACAGGCTGAGACGATTGCCCGTGCCTGGGAGTGCGTGATGTCAAAGCTCTGTCTTAGAGCTCTGACTCCCTGGTGGAAAAAATCATGGGAGAGGCGAGCCTGCTCCGCACAATTAGGGACCACCGCAGCACTTACCAGCAGATCAGCCACTCGATTACCTTCTGCAATAGGTCCCGGCAGATTGGTGTGAGACCTAGTGTGACAGATAAAAAATTTATGTTTCCGGGAGTGAATTTCCATCAGGAGTGTCCGAAATAGGGTCACAAGAGCAGGCTTTTCGATATCTTTTAAATATGCGTGCTCTATCCTCTGCACAACACCGCTCACATAAAAAGAATCTGAAACAATGTTAAGGGGTTCTTGAAATAATTGGAACGCTCTGCAGATTGCTGAAAGTTCGACGATCTGTGGGGACCCAGACACAACGTGGATGCCCTTTTCCCACCAATCATCGTACCTCCAGCAAACTACTGCCTTTCCTGTCTTCCCGGACCCATCCGTAAACACGGTTCTAGCACCTGGTAGCGGAGTGAGGGATAAAAGAGGATCTGGGAAAAACTGGATTGAAGAAAGAAACTGTAACAAGGGTAACCGTGGCAGGTGGATGGAGAAGGTCCCTGTATAGTCCGCGATCGCCGTTTGAAACAGTAGCCAGCTCTGAAATAGGTTCTGCAAGGAAGCATTAGTTAGAGGTAGATAAATAACGTTGGGGTCCAGCCCGGTGAGTTCCCAAAGGCATCCCCGCGCCTTGCTACATAATGTAGCCAGCATGTCTGTAATAGATGTTACTGTTTTGGGGAAGTGGTGAGGTAGAAAAACACATTCCCAGAGATTCAGTGTCTTGCAGTCCTGTGAGAGCTGTCCTAAAAGTGCAAAAGGTTGGGACTTTCCCCGGAGCACAATAACTATCGGTGGAACGTCTGGCCACCTCCTAGTGACCTGTGGGGTGGCCAGTTTCATTTGCACTAGCTCCAGGGCTTTGCGGGCAGAAGGTGTCAAAGCCCGTGGGGAGGCGAGATCCGGGTTGCCCTTTAACAAGGTAAATAAGGGCTTCAGGTCATCAGTGGAAATACCTAAGTTAGGCTTGACCCAGTTCACTGCTCCCAGTAAGGACTGCAAATCGTGGAGGGTAGAGACGTCATCTGGGAAAGAGACCCGCTGTGGGGTGATAAATCTTTCTGAGATCTTCCACCCGAGATACTTCCATGGGGATGTAGTTTGAACTTTCTCGGGGAGATCTCAAATCCATGATCATTAAAAAGGGTTAGAGTGTCACGTTTGGCTTGTTGGAGAAGTGACATAGACTCAGAGGCCAAAAGGATGTCATCCATGTAATGGTAGATAATTACCGCAGGGAATGATCTCCTCACTGCCGATAGCAGATGTGCTACCACATTCTGGCAAATAGTGGGAGAGCTCTTCATTCCCCGGGGCAATACCGTCCACTGGTAACATTTTGCCGGCTCCTGCACATTAATGGAGGGCACGGAGAAGGCAAAATGGGAGGAATCTTTTGAATTTAGCGGAATTTGGAAGAAACAATCTTTTATATCGATTATAACAATTTGGTAGCCTTGGGGGATCATGGAGGGCACTGGCATTCCTGGTTGAACTGCCCCCATAGGCTCAATGATGGCATTGATTTTCTGCAAATCTTGCACCAATCGCCAATTACTGTTCCTTTTCCTAACCACAAATACCGGGGAATTCCATGGACTGGTGGATGGAACCACATGACCTTTGTCTAATTGGTCTTTAACTAGACATTGTAGGGCCTGCAACTTGTCCCCCCTCAACGGCCACTGACTCACCCAGACTGGCTCATCAGTGAGCCAGGTCAGGGCGGGGGTGTGGTGCCCATCAGTGACCGTGATTATAAATTTGAGGTCAGAGACAAGCCTCATTGTCCTAGAACATCCCTGCCCCAGAGCGTGGTAGGAAGAGGAAGAATAAATGGGTTAGTGTTAGCCACTTTGCGTTCCGGGCCAATTATGGAAATTGGGCTAACGCTCTTTTTTGGGAATTGGGCTCCTCCAACCCCTGTGATCATTGTAATTGAGGATTTTGTCCCCCATGTCTCAGGCCAGTCCTTCTCAACGATGACAGTAACATCAGTGCCGGTGTCAATGAGTCTGGAGACATGCCTGGGTGTGCGGTCAGCCTGATTAAAAATTTGGCAAGTTAAGATGGGACGGGATTGCGAAACTGATTGCACCCAACTTACCAAGGTATCTATTGTTACATGGTCCTCTGAGGTCTGTGTCTGAGTTTGTTGGATCGGTAAGTCTACTGCTACCTCCTCTCCTGGTGGAATCCGGATGGGAGGTGCAGCGGTCGTCATCTGTATTATAATAGTCTGAGAATTACCAAGAGTCATCGTCACGGGGGTAACCTGAATTCCCTTATCCACCAGGCTGTGAGAAGTTACAACAAGAACTGTTAAAGGGAAGGAAACTGGGTTATCAACAAGGTGCACTGCAACATTTTGAGGCTCAACAGATAACAAGTCAACAGTTTCAGGAACCCTAAAAACCAACACGTTGCAGGCAAGTGAAGATGTCATTCCCCAATGGATGGCATGGTCTTCATGAACGGAGCCCAGGGAAGTCTTGGTGTCATCCCCACCTCCCTCAGCACTCACATTCCCGTTTCCCTGAGGTTGTTTAGGCTGGGTTTTCAGGGAAGACCTGGGTGATAAGGGCCAACCATCTTGGTCATAAACTGACCGGCACTGGTGGGACCAGTGGCAGCCTTTCCTGCACCTGGTACATAGTGAGGGAGCCGATTTCAGGGCTAAGGGCTTTAACGTGACTTGTGGACAGTCTTTAGCAAAATGACCGATCTTGTTGCATTGAAAGCACTTTCCAACTGCTCCGGCCAACACCTCGGCCACTATGGCAGACGTCTGGGCTGTGTTGGCTTGCAGAGACTCTTTCATCGACTCCGTCACCAAGGCCTGCCAGTAGACAAGGGCACCCATGTCCTTGCAGGCCTTGACCATGTCGATAGGTGTCGGGCCCTTGAGTGACCTAAGAACCCTTTGGCAATCAGCATTGGCATTTTCAATGGCCAGTCTTTTAAAAATCTTGTCCCGTGATTGGGGTTGTTCTATCTGCTGGTCAATAGCCTCTTTTAATCTTTCAGCAAATTTAGTAAAGGATTCCTCGGATTCTTGGACTATTTTAACAAAAGAAGGTGTAGTTTTCGTTGTAGCCACAACAGTTTTCAGGGCTTGGAATGCAAGGTTCTTTCCTGAATTTAGATCTTGA
Source organism: Premnoplex brunnescens (assembly GCA_035040995.1). NCBI lineage: Eukaryota > Metazoa > Chordata > Aves > Passeriformes > Furnariidae > Premnoplex > Premnoplex brunnescens. The sequence goes on from JAWWLT010000461.1 coordinate 5,358, forward strand.
ATGGGCAGTCTAGCTTGGATTTGGGGTTCAGTAAATTGGCCCAAGTCCAGAAAGCGGTCTATCACTGGTGCCATTGGGACACCTGCTTGCCTATAATTGGTTTTGTCAAAATTAGTAATGTGCCACCGCCACTCATTTTCAAACATTGAAAGTTCGACTCCAGTAAGCACTACCTGGATGTCATGCGGGATCAATACGTAAGTCGAGAAAAAAGATTCAAGTAAGTCCATGGTGAACGGGGCAGCTACACCATAATCCTGGACCGCCTTTTTGATATCTTTCATTACTGGGTAATGTAGCCGTTCCCAGGTAGGAGGACAGCCGGTCTCATAAAATACAGGGAATGTCTGGATTAAATCTAAATCCCCCGCTGCCTCGGCTTGTTGTCTGGCTACGGACCACCCGTTTTCTTCATCACAATCGAAGGGATTACCCTTGCTGAAGGTGTTGCCATTGTACCGGTGAATGGGTTTCTTGAGGCATGAGGGGGAGGGTCAAATGCCGGTAGGGGTGGATGGCTTGCCATCAAGGGTGCATGGGCGCCGCCATCTTGGGCCGGATGTTTTGGTATGCCCATCAGAAGTGGGGATCCTTGGGCAGTGCCATCTAGGGCCGGAATGGGTGGGTACATTGGGACATGTCCCCACAGCGGGCAGTCCTCCAATGATGGACAGGTGGCTCCTCCCCCCCGGGCAGTGGCATAACTGGGGAGAGGGTCCGGAGGACCAGAAGAGGCAGGGCGGCCATTTGGTGGCTCCTCGGCGATGGTTAGAGAGCATGAGGTTGGTCCGCCATTTTGTGGAGGTCCGCCATTTTGTGGAGGTGCGGGATCGTTATGTGGGGGGATCCCATGCTGTCCATTCGCGCAGAGGTGTTAGGGGAGTCACCCACAGCGCCGGGGCGGCTCCCGCCGCCCCTGGGAGCACCAGGCCAGGATCGGGCAGGGGAGCACTCCGCGGAGGGAGTGCCGCGTCCCCACAGGGAGGGGAGACTCACACACACACCGTGCGCGCGGAGAGTGGGGGAGGGGATGGTGGGGAGTGACACTGGGGAGCTGTGGAGCGCTGGGGAAGAGTCAGTGTTAGGCATTGGGGACCCGGGGTCTCGCGCAGGGGATTCCTGCAGCTTGGGCAGTTTATTGTATATAGCAGTCCATGCCGCTAAAGCCTTACCCGTGTCCCCGTCATGGTGGTGCTGTGACGCGTCCCACAGAACGAACCCTAACCTGTCCCACGTGTCATAAACTATAGGGACCTCTACTGTATATTCGCGTTTAGCCATCCATTTCGAGAGAATCCTGAGCGATTTGCGCTGGATAGGATGCTCATTTGATGTTAAAAAGTACTTCATGCAGCGGTAGTTTTTGTTAGCCGCTTTTGATTCGGCGGACCCCATAGCCGATAAATAAAATTATGAACTGAGGTGCAACTGGAGATAACTGGAGTTCGGGGGCAGGGATGGGGATTTCAAGGGTGGAAAGTCTCTTCCCCGCTGCTCACCTCCGGTCCGGTTCGACGCCGTCCGTAGGTAAATGATTCCACTCTGTCCCCGCTGGGGTCGCGGGTCACAGGGTGTTCAGTGGGGGGGAACGTCGTCACTGGTCGATCGGGGCCACTTGCGATTGACACAGGCATAGCCCTGCAAGCTCCGGAAAGCCGCTAAATATTAGCCACTTCCCTGAAGCCCCTGTTCGGGTGCCATTTGTCGCGTTCCATCGGGAAAGAAGGGACGGTCCACACCGGATCAGGGTTAAAGCAGGAATGGACTTTATTTGAGGGGCACATGGGACTTATATAGGGTCGGGATAGAGGGTTCTGGAACTGTGAAGGAGATAAGGGAGAAGCTAGGATGGAGCGCGACACAAAAGGAAAAAAGGGGAGAAACCGCAGCATAAAAGGGAAAACTGGGGAGCGGCTAGCCTTATAAGGTGCTGATGCACTGCACCCCCGGCCAGCCAATAAGAAACTGGGGATACAATTACCAATGAGAACAATTGAACAATGCAAAAGTAATAATTACCATTCTAATACAACGATACTATTGAAACACTGAAAAAACTTTTTAAACAGCAGTTTGGGTTCTGCTTTGCACCTGTCAAGTCCAAAGCCGATAAAACCTTTCCTTTATCATAGATTTCTTAGATCCTGAAGTTTTTCCAGTGTTCTGATCTTTCCACTCAGCAAAGTCCTTTGCTGGTTCCCCCACACACCTCCTTTATTACAATTTCCACTATATAATAATATGGAGTGCCTGGCTACAACAAGGCAGAAGCTTAAAAATAACAGCATGGAATATCTCTGGACTATGTAAGAATATTATCTTATATACGATAAATATAATATTGCCATTTTGCTTTGCTTCTTCATTTGATGAGTATGTCCATTTTCTCTACCAATCCTTACATTACTATCAACCAGAAAAATGCAGCTCCAATCTTGTTGGCACACAATGGTAAGGAGAACCCTTCTCAGACTGCTATCCTACCAGACTACCATCTACAATTCTCCAAATGCATTGAGGTCTCAGACTAAATTATAGAATCATAGAACCATTTAATTTGGAAAAATCCCTCTAAGATCATGAAGTCCAACTGTTAACCCAGCACTGTCAAACCCACCACTAAACCATGTCCTCAAGTGCCATATCTACACATCTTTTAAATCCTTACAGGGATGGGATGGTGACTCCACCACTTTCCTGGACATCCTTTTCCAATGCCTGACAACCCCATCCACCTCCAAAGATTACTGAACTGTTAACTTCAAGCACAGTCTTGCTGTTCTTACACAGACAAAATTCTCAGTCTGCTCTCTGAACAACTAGACAGCACAATTCTATTTACATTTGAACCTTGGTGGGTTATTATTTGTAATAATGCCAAGCTCAGATCCAATGTGAAGTCTCTCTGATGAAAGCCATATAGGAACCAACCAACAGTAGCTAGGAAGAGCCTACATATTTGGAAGAACTAATAGTTGTTGGTTTCTTCTCTCAAGTAACAAGTGATAGGACGAGAAGAAATGGCCTCAAGTTGTATCACAGGAGGTTTAGATTGGATATTAGGAAAAACTTCTTCTCCAAAAGGGTTGTCAGGCATTGGAACAGGCTGCCCATGAAAGTGGTGGAGTCATCATCCCTGAAGGAATTTAAAATACATATAGAAGTGGCACTTGGGGACATGTTTTAGTGGTGGGCTTGGCAGTGCTGGGTCAATGGTTGAAACAAGAGCAAGACCTCAAGGAGTTAACTGAATTAGTAAAAGTAGTATTGACAAAAATGTATTTGTATCTTACTTGGTTCTTGCTTGATCTTGTAAGTTCCCATAAGACGGTGAAGGATGCTTCCCACAGGGCATGTATTGCAGGTGAAATTCCTGAAGTTAGTACTTGGTACATAAAGGTACTTGCTTGAACTTGTGGAATTCGAATTCCTTGTTTTCCTTGTCTTGGATTCAAGGCATTAGTCCCCTGTGTTTGTACCCCATGAACTGGGGCTTGGGTGCCGTTATTGTGTTACTAGTTTGTGCGTAATTACTGTCATTTTGTGTTAAATTATTGCATACCTTGCTTACCTTGAAATATCCAGGATGAAGGTATTATTATGCTGAGAATTGCTATATGGGAGGTAGTGCTGAACAGTTAACTATATGCATACCGCATTGGATAAGACCTAGAATTGTACCCGAGATGTGTTACTAGTTTTGTGTGTACTGTCATTTGTGTTGTCTTGTTTGTTTTATTGTCATTTTGTGTTGTCTTGTTTGTTTTTGGAAAAATTATTGTATATCTGAGATAACGTTCAGGGGTACTTTGCTGAAGGGATCTTATGAGGTGCTTTCGGATATTCTGAAAGAACTTAAAACTTCAGAAACAATGAGTTTTAGTTCAAGTCTTGGGTGCTGTTCCAGGGAAGGTCCGGAGGGATGTGGAAACTGAAACTATGACACCGCTGAAAGCTTAACCCAAACAGTAGTTTTATTACCAAAAGTGGCCAAGTAAATAGGAAAAACCCAAGAGAGAGAGAGAAGGGAAAATAAGCCCCCAGGTATAAATACCCAAATTGCCCAGGTGTTTTACCACAGGGTTGTTTTACCGACCCCAGAATGCCCAGACTTCCCAGAGCAGTGGCTGCATCTTCAGAGGTTGGCTGGCTCCTAGCAGAGGCTGGCATCCCCACCAAAAGGCAACATTGTCCTGTCATGTGAAGCAAGTGAACCTCAAAGCATGAGCCATCTGCTCTTTATCTAATTTTTCAAATGACGTCTACCTGGGCAGGTGTGGCCAGTACCGCCCAGAGATCCTCAGAACCTCCCCCCCGTTATGTAAGTGGCACTCCTGTGCGCATATGTGAATTTCTTTGTGCCTGCATAGTATATTCCAGGGGATCTTTATTAATAGAGTCTGGGGGCTTACTTCATCATCCTCCTCCTCTCTCTCCTTCAAGTGCCCTTGAAGGGCCATCAGCCAATAGTGAGATCCCAAGTAATTTTAGTTTACATAAAAATGCCTCCTTCAAGGACAAAGTCCGTGTTTATCAGCCTGTGTTCCCATAACTTGGCAGGAAAAGAACAACTCCTCACAGGTAGCTGGGCCAAACACAGACCAAAAATATTAGCATCTAATTCAGCCCGGATACAGGTGCAACTGGTCAATCAGAAAAAGCCTTTTTTTGAAACCCCTCAAGTTCAAAATTAGAAAACAAATGGGAAAGCATCAGTTTTTATATTTACCAAATTCATCCAAACCCCTATTGGGCGGAAGCTTATTAGAAAATCTGGAAGCCATAATAGAATTCAAACAAGGCAAAATTGAAATTAAAGTAAAAGAGGAACAACTGATAACAGCTTTGAGTTTAGCAATAAACTGTGCTGAACCAAACTAAAATAATCAGGATGCAAATAAAATTTTGGATCAAGTATACACTGGAGCCTGGGCTACTGAAACACCAGGTAGGTCAAAATGGGCAACTCCTATTCAAATAGAAATACAGACAGGACCAAAACCAGTATTTAGAGAAAAATATCTACTGAGGCTGGAAGAGAGAAAAGGAATTGAGCCAATAATGTGTAACTTTTTGAAGTTAGAGCTTTTGGTAGAATGTGAATAACAAAATTAAAAGAAAACTTAATGTGGTTCACAGTACTAGATTTATATTTGCCTTTGAATGGGAGAGTCCCAGTACAGGGAGAAAGACCCAGCTAACCTGAACAGTGTTACCTCAAGGGTTCAAAATAGTCCCACAATTTTTGAGAACTAACTAGCTAAGGAATTGGAACTATGGCAGTTGCCACCGGGAGAAGGTATACTTCTGCAATATGGAGATGATTTATTGATTGCCACTGTTTTTAAACTCTTGAGCCTGAGTGGGTATCGAGTCTCTCAACAGAAAGCACAGCTCTGGGAACAGCAAGAAAAGAAGCCATCTGCCAGATGCCTCGACCACAGACAGTGAGAGAACTTCGAGCCTTCCTGGGAATGACAAGTTGGTGTCGTTTGTGGATATATTAGTATGGACTGATTGCAAAGCCGTTGTATGACCTGCTGAAGGCTACTAAAGACAACATAGCCTGGAACCCTGAAGCAGATAAGGCCTTTAAAATGCTGAAGCAAGAACTCAAGAGGCCTCCCACGTTGGGTTTACCCGATGTGACGAAGCCCTTTTGGTTGTTCTTGCATGAAAGGCAGGGGATGGCCTTAAGGGTCCTGGCTCAACAGTTGGGGCCATATAAAAGGGCGGTGGCCTACTTCTCCAAGCAATTGGATGAAGTAAGCAAAAGGTGACCCAGTTACCTGAGAGCAGTAGCAGCAGTGATCATAAACATAGAAGAAGCCAGAAAAATTACCCTGGGACAGAAAATTACTGTACTGGTGTCCCACACAGTGTCAGCAGTACTGGAGCAGAAAGGAAATCATTGGCTGTCACCATTTTGTTTTCTGAAATATCAGGCTATCCTGGCTGAATAAGATGACATAAGTATTCAAGAGACTAATGTTGTCAACCTATCTTCATTCCTAGAAGGCAAAACTGCAGCTGAACCTGTTGTGCATGACTGCCTGGAAACAATGGAAGCACTCTATTCC
>JAWWLT010000462.1:0-11428 GCA_035040995.1 Premnoplex brunnescens
CCTGAAGTTGTGTCATGGGAGGTTTAGGTTGGATATTAGAAAGAGGTTCTTCCCTCAGAGTGTGGTTGGGTGCTGGAACAGGCTCACCAGGGAAGTGGTCACAGTACCAAGCCTGCCAGAGTTCAAGGAGCATTTGGATGATACTCTCAGACACATGGTGTGACTCTTGGGGATGGTCTTTTGTAGGGTTAAGAGGTAGACTCAATGATCCTTGTGGGTCCCTTCCAACTCAGCATATTCTGTGATTCTTTGAAATATGGGATTCACTTTATACACTTTTTGAGTCATACACCTCATTCTCTTTGAGAAATTGAAAGCAAAGCAGGATGGAGGTACAGTGTCCCCAGCTCCACCTTTAGTTGCTCATGGTAGTGAAGTGAGAAGGCACTGGTGTCTTGAGCTAAAGTGATTGTCTTGGTTTAATGACATGTTCAGGAGGTGGGACCTCTGATGAGATAAAATTCCCCTTCTCTTTCACCCATTTCCCTCTCCCCAAATATTGACAAATTTTTTGAAGTTAGGAGGAAAAAACATAACAATTTTACTAAAAAACCAAAATAGAACAAAACAAAAACAAACAATAGCAGAACAAATGTCACCTAACCACCCCTCCACCATTTGTTTAAAACAAGAAAAACCTGGAAGAATATTTCCTTTGAAGAAAAGAAGTTCTAATGCCACCAAGACAGCAATGCTGATCCCAACAGAAACCACGTGAAGTGACAGTGATGGAGCCAGAGTGGCACTGGGACACGTGCAGCTCACAAAAGAAAATTCCTGGGTTTTTTCAGCATGGCTGTAGCAGTGGCTGGCAGTGGTGCTTGCACTCCTCAAGAAACAGTGGTTGTCACATGGGTGAGAAGAAACAGTGGCAATGGGGACTCCTGCCTGGCGGGAAGCAGTGGTGAAAGAAAGCAGCACTGACAGGACCTCCTCAAAGTGCCCGGTGTGACTCCCTCAGTACCCACACCCAGGAACAAGAGAGAAAAGTTCAGGAAATGCTGGGGGTTTTTTATCATCTCCTCTCTGAGTTCTTGCAGTTTTACTTCAGGGCCCCCCATCCCAGCCCTGCGCTGTGTGGAGGATGCTCATCCCGGGTTCACAACAGGACCATCACTTGGGGCTGGAGCCCTGGCCCGGCAGCTGTCCAGCAGCAAGGATGGAGGGGGTCCCCTGTGCTCCAAACTATGTGATGGTATGAAAAATTCAACAACAAATTTTCCTATTTTAACTAAAACTATAACAGTGGTCTTGTCCTTTCTCTGCATCCCTAAAAAGGGGTGGGAGGAAGAAGCCCTGGTCACTGTATGCCTGCAGAGAGGGAAATGGGAGAGATATTTTTTCTTGATGAGAAGAATAGTTAAAGGAAGTTTTAGGAACTGCTTTAATTGTTAGCATTACCTGAAAACCCAATGCATGCAGAGAAGAAAAAACCTCTTGAGAATTGGTGATACAATTCCTTTTCCTGATATCCCACTATGTAGACGACCTATTATATCTGAGCCCCAGCACAGCAGGATCTTGCATAATATGTGCTAAATGTCTCTAAGGGTTAGTTTGATCCTGGATTCATCATTTGGTGTATCTGATACTGGTAATTATGAGGCACAGACAGAGCAGTGTGGGATGAGAGCTGTCTGAAATGAAGGATGTCCCTGCACTTGGAGGTAATTGAAGGGCAGGCACCAGACCTGGCTGTAGGGGAAAGAGTCAAGCAAGGTAAATGAATTAGCGAGTCCTATCTCCACTGTGAGGAGTACTTGATTTAATTGAAATGTACAGCACTGGGGAAAGTAATGAACTGCTCATAAGCTGCATGATGAAATCCAACTGTAGCCTACTGAAAACAGACAAACTGGTTTCCCTTGAGTTTCCAGAACGTGAATATGGATGGTGCTTTATTTTACAGGCATCATCTTGTGCTGCAGGATTATAGAGGGTGGATAAGCTGTCGTAATTCTTGAGAGAATTTTTTTATGCCATTGGTGAGGTATTGACAGGACATTGCTGAGTCTTTCAGTGTTATTCCCAGAGCTGTAACCAGGTCTGCAGATAAAAATCTTCAGTCTTCAGGGCTGACAATTGGGCAGCTGTTGCTGGTGCACTGTATGTTGGCCTCAATCAGCAAAACATCCTTTCAGAGGGCAGTTTATTTTAGAGGTTTCAAAAATCTGTTTCTTCCAGGAAAAGGAGGGACTGTGCTTTGCTGAGACTAGGAACATTTGTGCATACCTTAGTGGTTAATGCTGTTGCTAGACTGGAAAGGATGAGTTTTTCTCAAAAAAAAAAAAAAAGGCATCCAAACCAACAACTCATCCCTATGGTGATCATCTGTGATGGTTTTGGCTGGGGTAGAGTTGATTTTCTTTACAGTGGCTAGTACAGGGCTGTGTTTTTGATTTGTGCTGAACACAGGGTTGATAGAATCATAGAATATCCTGAGTTACAGAATCATAGAATCAGAGAATCTTCTGAGTTGGAAGGGATCCACAAAGATCATCAAAGTCCAACTCCTGGCCCTGAAAAGGACAGCCCTGAGAGTCACACCATGTGCCTGAGAGCATTGTCCAAACGTGTCTTGAACTCTGGCAGACTTGGTGCTGTGACCACTGCCCTGGGGAGCTTGTTCCAGTGCCCAACCACCCTCTGGGTGAAGGACCTTTTCCTATTATCCAACCTAAATCTCCCCTGACACAGTTTGATGACATTGCCTTGAATCCTGTCACTGGTCACCAGAGAAAAAAGATCAGTGCCAGCCCCTCCAATTTCCTTCATGAGGAAGTTGTAGGCTGCTATGAGGTCTTCCCTCAGTCTCTTCTTCTTTAGGCTGAACAAACCAAGTGACCTCAGCCACTCCTCATATGGCTTCCCCTCAAGGCCCTTCACCATCTTTGTAGCACTCCTTTGGATGCTCTCTAATAGCTTTATGTCCTTCTTATATTAAGGCACCCAAAACTGCACAAAGTACTCAAGGTGAGGCAGTGCAGCACAGAGTGGGACAGTCACCTCCCTTGACCAGCTGGTGATGTTTTGCCTGATGCCCCCCAGGACATGGTTGCCCCTCCTGGCTGCCAGGGCATTGCTGACTCATATTCAGCTTGCCATTGACCAGGACTTCTAGGTCCCTTTCCATGGCGCTGGTCTCCATCCTCTTATTCCCCAGTCTGTCCGTACATCCAGGGTTGCCCAATCCCAGATGCAGAATCCAGCACTTGCCTTTGTTAAGCTTCATATGTTTGGTGATTTCCCAGCCCTCTAATTTGTCCAGGTCTCTCTGCAGGGCCTCTCTGCCTTTGAGGGAGTCAACAGATGCTTCCAGTTAAGTATCATCAGCAAACTTACTTAGTATACCTTTGAGATTAATAGTCACTGCTTGAATTCCATCACAGTCTTAGCTACTATAAAATCCAAGCAGTGGCCTGTGAACATGTGTATCTTATGTGCAATTGCTTTTCTCTGTTCTGGTCTCTTGGGGCCCTCCTCCCATGTGGGGTTTCTGGTGTGCCAGTGGCTAATAGCCATTCTAGGCTGGACTAGAGGCTCCAGGGGCAGGGGCTGGAGAAGTGTACAGATTTTACCCTGTCCCCCCCCGATTTAGTTGTTTTGAACCAGTAATCATTTTTTCCAGTCTCTCAAACCACCCCATGGCTCAAAACAATGACCAAGACCAGAGCTATGGGACCTTCTTCTTCCATAGTGGCAGCAGTGGCATCCTAACCTAGCAGACAGAGGAAGAAAAGAGAGAGAGAAGAAAAAGGAAAGTATACAAGAAATAGAGGGGGCAATTGCTATTTTACCAATCAAAAACATAGGTTCAGTCAATATAGAAATTACACTATATACAAGTGTCTCGGTTTAAAAAAGAAACCAAGATGTCTATCAAGGAAAGTGAGGAATCCTTCCGGACTAGGAAGGGGGACTCCCTCTCCTCAAGCCATCACAACCTTTGAAATTAAGATACTTTAATCAGAAAATGTAAAGAAGAGAATAGCAGTTCTTTACTTCAAATATATATATATAACCAAAACCAGAACAGAACAAACAGCAACACTGTAACCAAAAGTTTCAAACAAATCAAGTCCTATCTTTGCCTCTTCAGTGCAGTTATATTACAGACAGCAGGGGGGGCTGTTGCACATCGGGAGGCAGGGGCTGCAGTGACTCACTCGCGGCCACCAGGGAGCGCTGTCGGGCTCCAGCAAGGCAAAGACAGAGGGAGAGGTGCCAATTCCAGAGCTCACATGGGAATGGCGGCCACAGGGAGGAGTTGAAACCTTTCCCATGGGCAGTGCAGGGATCCTCTCACCATCTTTTGTTCGAAAGCATTGGGGGTGGTTAGCAACTCCTCTGCAGTTGGTGCCGGCCCTTGAGGAGCCTGTAGCAAATCCAGGCAGTAGTAATTGTCCTCTCAGGAGAACAGCACAGGATGTATGGAGTCGGGAGGGCAAGCCAGGGCCGCCCTCCCAGTGCTGCCACCAGCTCAGCAAGCAGTAGCTGGGCACCCAAGCAGACAGAGGACAAAGGTGTAGTGGCAAAAAATGAGCACCAGGAAACATCTCTCTGACCACCTCCCAAGCCAGGGAAAGAGTTAAGTCCTCCCCCCCAAAAAAAGAAAACACCTCCCCCAATCCTCTCCCCAGCCATCATGTTGAAATGTAAAGCTTTTAGCTATCCCTTTGTTTAGGCTTCAGACAGTTAGCTGGCTCCAGAGCAGGTAGTGAGGGATCATCTTGTTCTGGCTCCCAACTCCCAAACTCCTGTGTTGGCAAGGGACAAGCAAACAAAGAAAAAAAATGCCATGAAAGATTTTGAATCTATAACAAGTCATCGTTCCCCACCCCTTGAGTCCCAAAGATTGCAGGGAAGATGTAAACCAGGATCCAGGAGGAAAGTTCATGAAACTAGTCTTTCGGTTGCAGTGATTGGAAGAGTTCAGCAGACTGGTGGTCTATTTCCTTTAATTTGTGCTTCTTAATACAGCATTCTCCTTTGGTGAAGTTTAGCATTTCACATAGTCCTTGCTTATTTAGTAACAACATAGCAAACATTAGACAATTTTATAAAACTATTTTTGATACCTGCTGGACTTGTAAGTTGAGCTCCAAAATGGCATAGTGAGTCCAATTTAATATTCTCTACTGCCCATTGATATTACAATGCAATTACGTCCTCCACCAAAAAATAAAAACCTTAAGGATAGGCAAATTTTCAAGTTAGACCACCTTACACTTTGGAGCTGGTAATCCTATAAGTTCAGGTATTGTTATGGCCTAAACAAATATACATGTCCCAGATTACCACCCTTATCCCTCCCACCAACCTGGTTTCAGGGGGATCCCCAGGACCCATATTACAGTCAATTATCTTATTACAATGCTAGAAATCTGAATGCCTGGGATAAGGGGGGGTGTCAGGGTGCACCATGGGAGAGTGACATTCAGTAAAACTGACATAATAGTCTGGTTGTCTCAGGGGGATCAAAGGTATAACAAAAACTCAAGCCGTTCCTACCTACTCTGCATATTATTCCAGTCAGGGTCCTGGGTTCGGACCAGATACCTTCCCAACTTTACGAAACCCTTCATTGGTTTCCAAACTCAAAATTCTTTCTTCTGTCATCTTGACCGCTTATACCTTCTTTGTCTACTGCTGGAGAAAACTTTCTAGCTGCCACTAACAGTTCAACATTCCCTTCCTTGGCACAATGCTTTATACATTGTTTCTCACTAATACATGTGGTTCCTTCGGCATCAAACCACACTTCTTTCTCAATTCCTGATGGTTTTCCAATTCAAAGTAATTTTATACTTTGCTCTGAGGAGGTAGGAAGGTGTATACAAATCTGATTTCATAATCATATGAAATCCTGTGTGACCTCCCAAGCTAAATGTTTGCAACAAACTTATATACATACTGCAAAAATACCGAGATAAAACATATACAAATATAAACATTGCAAGACTATCAAGACAAAAATGTATGCTAACAATCAATGCAGTGAAGAAAAGTGTAGCTCTTCAGTTCTGTTGCCACTTTATCTTATGGCCACAGCATCTTCTCATGGAATAACTGTAGAAGGAGAGAAAAAAGAAAACTTGGTTCAACTTGGACTGGTTTTAAAAAGAATGAACTATCCATCTGGTGTTAATTTTGTGTTCTCTGCCATGGGCATCTGTGGCTACCCATGCATGCATGTTCAGGGGGGTCTTTAAGACCAGAAGGACTTCCTTGATAGTGGGCAGGGGATAAGGCTTTACATTCACTATCCCTCAGAAGGTGGCAGTGTAGGAGCAGTTTGCAAAAGCCTTACTGAGAATACAGAGGAACCAACTAACATATCCCCATCTTTATTTTAAGTGAGCCCTCTAAGATATTTCCATCAGCAGTCCCTGGCTCATTTACTGGAGATGGTGTCAAGAGTTTCCCAACATCTCAGAACAAGCTGCATTTGACTCTGCTCATGGGGCAGTGAGGACCACCGACTTAAAAGGATGATCTCCCTTCTGGGGACTCTTATCCCTTTGTCCCCACATTTTTACCAGCATTTGTAAATTCTGGATCAGTTGTTTATTCATCAATTCCCGAGGGATATCCTTCTTCAATTCCTCCCTCCATAGGTGGGTTCTTGAGGGTTCACCTCCCTGCTTCCGATCTTTAAATTGGGAAGGTTTTTCTCTCAGCTCCACCCTTCAGATGGCAGTTTGATTTTTCACTTCATTTGCAATAAATCCTACCTGTCTGCCATAAGTTACGAACTCCTCTGCTATTTCCCTCCATGTAAGACTGGGTCCTACCTGTGGTCAGCCTGTGCAAGCAGCTCTAAGCTCTAAGCCGATCTTGTAATTGGGTGGCATAAAGCTTTAATGAGTCTGATAGTCCTTTAATCACACTCGACAGGAGCCTTCAGAGGCTGAGAGTTTCTTTCCTCTTTCCAATGCCCTTGTCAATGCCCACATCCTGGGACAGGGATACCAGTTGCTTGGCTTCACTATCATCTAGTTTCATATTGTGGGCTCTCAGGTCACCAGAGGCTCACCCCGACTGGCAGCTGAAATCTTTTCACATATCTCACAGCTCATCTGGGGATAGGGATCAGGTGATTATCTCTGGCCCTCCCTCTTCCTCCTGTTCTGAGGGCCCTACTTCCTCTTCATCCTTCACTGATTTGATCTTGGATTTCTTCTGTATAGGGGCAACTGCTACCAACATGGGTTGTTCCTCTGGTTCAGCTGCAGTTTGATTTGCCACGGTGCCTGTTGGTCTGCTTTCCTCCTCCTCTCCCTGAGGGTGCAGTCTAGTATCTAGCAGTGTGTGATAAATAGTAGCCAGGGCCCAGCATGTTGCATAACTTTGCACCTCTCTGGAGCTGCCACAGAATTTTTCCTTCACATATTTTATCATTTTAACAGGGTCCTGTAGTTGTTTAGGGGTGAACTTCCAAATCATCAGAGGAGAGAAGTCCTCCAAATACTAGCCCATGTCCTCCCACATTCCATGCCACTCATGACTATCTACCCTTGGGGCAGATCTCTGAATAACCTCCCTAGAAATGTCTTCTGTAACTCTAAATGTGGTGTGGACCTTACTGAGGAGACCTGGCAGACCTAGCAACAAGAACCCTAACCCTAACCCTTAACATCCAAAGGGAATTCAAAATTCTCAAAAGCTGTTGTAACAAGCCTGTAGAAGGAAAAGGGGTGAAAAGCTGGGGAAAATCATCCTCCCCTGTTGTCCCCACAGACTGGGTACAATTATTAATGGACTCCCAGAGGTAGTGCCTGAGGTAAGGGCAGGAGAGCAACACTGAATACACATCCCAAATGACCCTCATTGCCCTTGATGTTATCATGCCATAAACTAATATCACACAGTACATCAACAAAGCAATCTTGATCCCTCTCCCTTGCTCTGAAAAAGAGCACAGTGATGGGCACATAGTGCATACATGGAAACATATCCAGGGTTAGGTACCATATCCACATGAACAGACCAAACAACACTGTGACCAGTGGCTCCGTACCTAATACACAAATGCTTAGATCAAACTTGTTTACAACCTGGTCTGGGCAGATCTGTTGTTATCTCAACTCTTTGTGCCCAACATTGGGTGCCAAATAAGGCTGTTGTGGTTTAGGAATGGTACTCCCCAATTTAGTTCTCTCACCATGCTGCCACTCACTCGCTCCCGCTTTCCTCCTCTTCTGCCCCCCCTCCCCCAGATGGCCACAGAGGAGAATTGGAGGTACAAAAGGCAAAGATCATGGGTTGAGATAAGAACAATTTACTGGAAACAGCAATGAGATAAGAAAATGAACAGTAACAGCAGTAGCATTAATAAGAAAAGTGTGCAAAAGAGAGGATGATTTACATGCACAATGCTCACCCCAGAGCCGGATCTGACCCGACCACAGCCATGTTTTCCCAACTGGAAGGAACGCTCTTCTCCTAGGAAGTGAGAGTCCCTTCCCCCCGCACCTGGCAATGATGTGAGGTAGTATAGAATACCATCTGAGCCTTAGCAACACTCGTCCTGGCTACTGCAAAAAAGTAATCCTGTCCTGTCCTAAACCAGGACACATGGTTGTGAAGGTATGTCACTTAGACGCCCATGTACCCAAGAGTCAGGCCACTGAAGAACATCAGAACAACCAGCAGGTGAATCAGGTTGCCAGGATTGAAGTGTCTCAGGTGGAACTGTATTGTCAAGATGAGGGTGAATTATTTCCTGCTCTGTGGACCTGTAACACCTCAGGCTGTGAGGAAAGAGATGCAACATATAGGTGTGCTCATAATCAAGGGGTGTACTTAACCATGGACACTATATCCCAGTTATCCATAACTGTGAAATAAGTGCTGCTATCAAGTAGGCCAAGCGGGTAAATCCTCTGTGGTATGGGGGGCGATGGTTGAAATATAAATATGGGGAGGCCTGGCAGATTGATTGCATCACACTCCCGCAAACACACCAAGGCAAGCGCTATGTGCTTGCGATGATGGAAGCAACCACCGGATAGATGGAAACATATCCTGTGCTACATGCCACGGCCCAGAATACTATGCTGGGCCTTGAAAAGCAAGTCTTATGGGGACACAGTACTCCAGAAAGAATAGAGTCAGACAACAGGACTCATTTCTGAAACAACCTCATAGATATCTGGGCCAAACAACATTGCACATACCCTATCATGCACCAGCCTGCAGGAAAATTGAATGATGCAATGGACTGTGAAAGACTACCCTGAGATCAATGAGTGGCGGGACCTTCAAACATTGGGATGCACATTTAACAAAAGCCCCCTGGTTAGTCAACACTAGAGGATCTGCCAATTGGGCTGGCCCCGCTGTGGTGGGTTGATCTTAGGTTGACACCAGGTGCTCAACAAAGCTGCTCTATCACTCTACTCCTCAACTGGATGGGGAGAGAAAATACAAGAAAATGTTCATGGGTTGAGATAAAGACAGGGAGAGAACACTCCCACTTACTGTCATGGGCAAAAAAAAATCAACTTGGGGAAATTAATTGAATTTATTGGCAATGAAATCGCAGAATCACAAAATGGTTGAGGTTGGAAGGGACCACTGGTGGGGTCATCTGGTCCAACCTCCCTGCTCAAGCAGTGTTGCCTAAAATCGAGGAAAAAACTTTAGAGGCAATATTATCTGGGTGAGGTAGAGAATAGTTCTTTACTGAAAAGCTTTTCAGGTTCATAAAGTATAGGGGTGCTTACTAATTTTATGACAGTACTTAATTACCATATTAAAGGTTACAACCAACCCAAGAACTGTCCACCCTGGTGCTACCCTGGTGCCACCCTCAGAACCTCCCTCAGGTCTGCCCCTTGTCATGCTCCCCCAAAATCGAGTTGGGGGTCTAAAGACCCCTTACTTTGATGCCTAAATTACTGGGAAAATGCTTAAAACAACATTAGTGGAGATAAAGTACCTTTATTTAGAAGCTTCCAGGTGCACACCCGAAGTATGTGCACGTGTGGTTCAGTGATGTTACAGTTTTTATAACTTCCAATAATGAGCATATATGATATCTAAAACCCAACCCGTGGTACTCATTTCCCCTGGTGCCCACTCTCAGAAAGCTCAGAACTGCCCCTTGGAGCCACTCCAAGGGCTCTTGGCCTTCTCTTCTGTTTTGTCTTCAAGCTCTCTTGCAGGTGCTTCTTCAAAGCACTCTGTCCTTGGCAAAACTCAGAAATGTGTGAGAAAGTGTCCAGTGATCTCTAAACACCACCTAAAAATGTGACCAACCCAGGAAGATCCATTCAACTTCTATGTTTCTAAAAATCTACAAAACCTACAAAATCCACTAAAATCCTTAGGTATCATTTTCCTCCTTTAGAGACTTGACAACATTTATATTTTGTCCAGTCTCTACCACTCATACTTAACTCATCTAACTCTATACCATGGAGGTGCATAATGATGACAGCATTGATTAGTGCAGTGAGCTATTATACCAACACTAATCAGGAATAGAAACAATATGAACAACCATTTCAATGAGGTCCAGTCTGGCAACCATGACGTAAGTGTATGTAAGATCTCTTCAAGGTCCAATGGATTATCATCAAGAGTTACTTGATGTAAAATCTGAGTTTGTTTTCAAACTTTGACCAAATCCTTATTAATCCTTCCACTCTAAACTATGAAAGAACAACAACTGGAGTTAATGACAGTGCACACACCTCCTTGTGAGGCCAGTAAAAAATTGAGAGCCATTCTGTTTTGCAAAACCACACAAGACAAACTACGGACTTCTTGATTGCATCTAAAGTATGGGTTTCAATATGTTCAACAACAGCTGAGATATTAATGATTGCTTTCTCTAGTTCAAATACTCCTAAAGAAGGAATAAGAGTCCTGATCAAACTGTGGAAAGTCGTGGGACATTCAATAAGAGGGTTGTTGGACCTTTTCATCCTTCTTACTGTGGAGGTTTGGGTTGGCTCCCTGCAGTTATTGGGTTGGTGTTTCTGCAGTTATTTCAGTTATTTTTTTTTTCTGCGTGGGTCAAGAGCTCAGCTCTCAGCGGAGTGAGAGAGGACGGGGGACACACCGATCCTGGCATCACTGGATAGCTGGACTGTGGGTTTCCCTCCCTGACTCGACTGTCTTCATCCATGAGCGATCGTGGGCACCACGGAAAGGAAAGAGAGAGAGCCTGTTTCCTGCCCCCTGCGGAGACGGGATTGCTGCTTTCCTTCCGATTTTCTCACGGGAGCTGACCTGGGGACTGTGCCTGCCATTTCCCTGAAAGAGAGCCCAGCCGGCTGGGCGCAACATCGCCACCTGCTGTCCGTAGATATAATTGCATTCTCCCCCCCCTTTTTGGGGGATAGCCAAAAGACCTTTTAACTGTTTGCCTTGTCGTTTGGGGGTGGAGGGGTTTATTACAAACTGTTGTTGTTTGGTT
>JAWWLT010000463.1:0-11426 GCA_035040995.1 Premnoplex brunnescens
CAGGCTGAGCCCCCCCAGCTCCCTCAGCCCCTCCTGCTGCTCCAGCCCCTTCCCAGCCCCGTTCCCTTCCCTGGACACGCTCCAGCCCCTCAGTGTCCCTGCTGTCTGAGGGTCCCAGAACTGCCCCCAGGGCTGGCACAGGGGCGGGCACTGCCCTGCTGGTTTTGATTTACATCAGACATACATAAAATACAAAACCAGATGTAAATAACTACCCCCCCACACGCACTTCAGTGCAAGCAGGACTGCAATTATACAATCCCCCAAACTTTTCAAATAAAGAAGAAACCTCCTCACAAATGGGACCCTCATTAGGCAACTTCACGAGGGAATTTACCCAGCTTAATTACAGCAGCAGCCCTGCCTTGTCCGCCACGTACCACGAAAGAAGGCAAAGAGTTTTAAAATATTACACTCAATTATACTTATAAATCTTGCCCAGGTAATGAACATATTCTTTAGATTGCAGAAAGGGCTGGACACTTATCTTACTCTTCAAGATAAACCACCACATCCATATAATGCATTGCTAAGCTTCCCTTTTACCATCCGCAGCGCCCACAATCCCATTTTCTATTAAATAATAATCATTGTAATTAATAGACTAGTTATTTTATCTCCCTAATCTGGTTACAGTAATTTATCAAAGGTATGTAAATGAAGGCGGGGAAAAAAGCGGTTCATTATTATTTTCTAAAGGGCCCCTGTCTCTCACTGGAGCATGGAAAATGTAATTCTCTTGAACTTAATAAGATACTTGACTTCGTGTAATTCTCGGGAAGCAAATCCATTCAAGGCTTTACCTTTTTTCTGTCACACTCGATTTGCGGGACTCCCAACCCGCCGCCAGCTCGGGGGCTGCAGCTGGGCACGGGCGGGGCTGTCCCTGCTGGGGCTGGGCTGGGACCCTCCCTGTGTCCCTGCAGCCCCGGCTGTGCCGGCTGCCCCCGCTCCTGCCCCGGTGGGCCGGGGGAGGGATGGATTCCCTGCCGCCCCACACTCCCGCAGAGAATTGGCGGCTCCGCCGTCCCTTCGGGTGTTCCAGGGCACGCCGGAGCAGCCCGCATCATGGCAATGACCTGATCCTCAAAGCCCCTTCCAACCCAAACCCTGCCGTGGTGTCCGTGCCACGGATCACTCCCGTGGGTGCCGCAAACTGAAGGGATTTTACCACACCCTTCGGCTCAGAATTGCACACCGCGAACTCCAAAGCACCTGAAAACGAGAAGGAAAGGGCTGAGAGGGTCCCGCCCTGCTCCGAACTCCGAACGGAGGCAGTGCGGGCACCCCGCCGAAAGGAGCTGATTAATGACAGCGCCAGGGATAAGTGGCACTTTAACCAACTTTCCCTGTTGATGTACGATGACATAATGTCCCCTCCAATTAATGACAGGGATATAAAACACCTGCATTTAGCAGAGCAGATGTTGCTTTTATGGTTAAACGCACACAGAAATTGACTTTTAAAGGACCGACTTCGCCTTTATTTGTTTCTCTGTTTGTTGCAGCGGTGAGATGTAACCGAGTGCAAACAGGGGAGGAGCAGGAGCAGTTTCCAGGTCAGCCCCAGAGCAGCACGGGGTTATCGTGGCTCTTACGCATCTCCAAAGGCAGCTCTCCCAAAGGGGCTCCAAGCGGAAGGGGAGCTTTGCACATACTACAGCAATGATGTTACCCAGACACACAGGCTGGGAAAGCTGGGGAAAGGAAGGCTCCAGGGAGACCTTGCAGTGCCTAAAGGGGCTCCAGGAATGCTGGAGAAGGACCTGGGACAAGGCATGGAGGGGCAGGACAAGAGGGAATGGCTTCCACTTCCAGATGGGATATTGGGAAGGAATTGCTGGCTGGGAGGGTGGTGAGGCCCTGGCATTGGTTGTCCAGAGAAGCTGTGGCTGCCCCATCCCATGAAATCTATAATTCTATGATTCCATCCCCTTTTTAACCAGAACAAAAGCCCTAAGCAGCCTTTGGATCATATTTTCTCCTTGGCCACAAAGGGGTAATGTCCTTTGAGCCCAGTTTCTCTGCTGCAGCTCCAGTGACAGTCAGTTCTCTGATCCCAGAGGAGCCAACGTGCACTGTGCTCTTCCAGGTTATTCAATTCCATTGCTGTTTTCTGAGGAAAAAAACACCTCATTTTTAAAAAAAAAATCACATTAAGAGCAACTAAGTGCAAAGGCCCATGTATATCTGGGATGATCAGAGGATCCCTCCTTTCCCTTTTGGCTTTGCAAAGCATTTTGGAGTGTTTTCTTCACACTAACTACACCAAGCAGGGAGAAAGGGCTGCATTTTCCCGTGGCTTTTCCCCTTGGAAGATGTCACAGGTACCTGCTGTCCCCACGCCATCCCAGGCGCTGGGAGGAGCCTGCAGGTGGGAGCAGAGCGTCTGGGGGTGGGAAAGAACAAGGAATTATGATTCCCCTCAGCTCCCACACTAATGAGCAGCTCACACTTCCCAGGCCTGCCTTCGCCGTGTCTCCCGAGGTTTCAAACACAGGAGCTGCATATGGGGCTCCACGGAGCAGCTATTTATAGAGCACAAGTGTCTCCAACTCTTCCAAGTTGATTGCGAGACTCACAACGTGAGGAACAGCTCTTAAAGCCCCAGCTCCTGCGTGTGCCGGGAGAATCCAAGGGTTCAGCGGGGAAATCAGCAGTGCCTGAGCCTCCAGGGAGCAGGGAAATGCTGCACAGCGTTTCCCGGGGGCGAAAAGCCCGTGCAGGACCCTTCCCCTCGCACGTGGGAGATGGGGAACCACCGACCGGAGGAGCCACCGCTGGGTTTGTGGCAGCTGGGAGCTGGAATCAGGGAAACATGGAATGGTTTGGGCTGGGAGGGGCATTGAAGATCATCTCGTTCTGCATCCTGTCACGGGCAGGGACACCTTCCAGGAGGAATCAGCTCTGCACTCAGAGCTTGCACATCCCAAACAAGTCTGTGAGTGTCTCTTGGCCATTCCTCTAGGAATTGCTGCATTTCCTTGGGGAGCTCCGAGCGTGCCATTTCTCCCGGTTTTTTCCCCCTCGGTGAATCCCTCTTGGTAGCACCAAATATCCTGGATTTAGGGTTAGGGTTAGGGTTAGGTCCCCACCTGCCAGTGGCCTTGCCCCTTTCACTGCTGAAAAATTAAACAGCAAAACGAGAGGGTTTTTTTGCTCCCCCTGCTCCTGTTGCATCCAATTGGCAAAAATCCGGTTTGTTTTGATTTTCCCCCCTCCCTCCCTGCTGCAGAGCCTGGCCAGGACAGACCCCACTCCCTGCTGTCACCAGGCACCTCGCAGGGCCCGGGAAGCAAAGGAAACCCCCAATCTCCCCCACGAGGAACACCAAATCACGTCCAATTATCACAGCTTTCCCAAAGATCCCGACGTATCGCTTCCATAAGTCAGGCCGAGGCGGAGAATCACATCCAGTTCAGCCTCCCGAGATTGGAGAAGAAGTTCAAGTTTCTGGGCGAGAGAAATAAGATTTCCTTCGAGCAGTTTAGCAGCTGCAGCGACAAAGAGGGGAGGCAGAGGAGGGGAGAAGGGCGGGAGGAGCGGGGCCATCCATCCCCGCAATCAGCCGCGCCGTGGCAGGTGCAAGTCGAGGGGCCTGGCCTTTAGCAGGACCCAGGGCTTGGCCACAGCTCTGCCAATTAATCATCCAGCAAAATGCACTTGACAGCTTGGAGAAGGCTGCGATTCTCTCGCTCATGATTGCCTTGCTAATTTGGGCTCCAAACTTCCTCAGAGCGGGCAAGACTTGGGGAGAAGCTGTCAAGTTTGCTAATGTTGGCTTTTTTTAAAGCGTTTCTAAGTCGGTTCAGGCAGGCAGAGCTCCCGAGCAGCTCCTGGAGCTCACTGAGGAAGGATTTCCCCGGTGCTGGGAGTTCTCCGTGGTGTAAATCCGCACGTTTTCCCTCAGCAATGCCATAACCCCCCCTTTTGTTTCCTCCAGCTGTTTTATTCCTGGCAAAGGCGGCGGGGGACGATGCCTGAGGGCACAGCTGGGGTGCCAAAGGCCACGTGGGAAGGGGACACGGGCACACCTTGGGGGTTCAGAGGGATGAACTCCAAGGCATCCATGAGATGTATTCCAAGGTTACACACCAACGGGGGGCCCAGGGTGGCTCGTGCCCCCTAAGAACTCCTGGAAAAAGAAGAGGAAGCAGCCACTGGAGTGTTGAGCTGTCATCAGTGTATGAGAGGGGAAAAGGGAGACCAAGAAGGTGCAGCTGAGGAGTGACATTGGGATGAAATCACAGTACTGGAGTAAAAGAGGGGAGGGGAGTCCTGGTGGTGGGATGTGGGTGTGGGGTGTCCCCACCTCCCCTCCTGACAGGAGTATTTGTGTGGGTGTGTTTGTGTGAGTGTATTTGTGTGGATGTTTGTGTGAGTGTATTTGTGTGGATGCATTGGTGGGTGTGTTTGTGTCTGAGTGTATTGGTGTGGGTGTTTATTTGTGTGGGTGCATTTTTTAGGAGTGTATTTGTGTGCGTGTATTTGTGTGGGTGTATTTTTTTGGAGTGTTTTTGTGTTTGTGTGTGTGTGTATTTTTAGGAGTGTATTTGTGTGTGTATTTGTGTAGGTGTATTTCGGGGTGGTATTGCTGGGGTGTGTTTGTGTGAGTGCACTGGTGTGGGTGTATTTTTTGGGCTGTATTTTTGGGGGTGTGTTTGTGTGAGTGCATTGGTGTGGGTGTCTTTTTTGGGCTGTATTTTTGGGGGTGTGTTTGTGTGAGTGCATTGGTGTGGGTGTATTTTTTGGGCTGTATTTTTGGGGGTGTGTTTGTGTGAGTGCATTGGTGTGGGTGTTTCTTTTGGGCTGTATTTTTGGGGGTGTGTTTGTGTGAGTGCACTGGTGTGGGTGTCTCTTTTGGGCTGTATTTTTGGGGGTGTGTTTGTGTGAGTGCACTGGTGTGGGTGTATTTTTTGGGCTGTATTTTTGGGGGTGTGTTTGTGTATATGTACTGGTGTGTGGCCATTTGTGTGGGTGCATTTTTGGGGTTGTACTTGTGGGGCTGTATTTGTGTGGATGAACATGTGTGTCCAGCAGTGCCCGTGTGCTTTTGCTGCTCCTGCACCCACACAGACCCAAACCACCCCCCTGCCCTGTGGGAAAACCACGTGAAGGGGAGTCATGACCTTGTGCTCGGGGCTTTTTGAGCCACGCACCAGAGTGGCTTTATCCCGTGTTTTCCCCTTCTCTCAAAATAGTCAACTTGCTTGATGCCAGCATCTCCCAGACCGAGACAGCTCGCTGGGGATTTGGGCAGGAGCTGGCACGTGTCACTCCTGGTTTATGTAAGGTCTTGCTGCCGTGGCTATTTTTAGCCACATTAATAAAAAGGATTGTTCATCATTATACCGGCTTAGCAGGCACAAATCACAGGCCCAGGCAAATCTTAAGGGGAAGTAAGGTGATTCATTCCACTAATCCCCCCTGCACAAAGTCACAGTAAATCCTGGTTCTAATAAGTGGGCTGAAGGCTCAGACCTTCGGGTTCCTCTCGCCACTTGCTTTTTGGGATGTCACAGTTCCATTTACTGGGTTTTTTCTCGGCTAAAACCACCCCACAAAGACCTGGAAAGGGAGCCCTTTATCAACACCGAAAACTGAGCTTAAATGAGTAATAGCAACAGTCAGCCAGCCATAACTGGCAGCCTAAACAAGCACGGAAAGGGCCAGCTTTCCCCCCCTCTAAACAGACAAATAAACATGACAAATGCTGTGTCCTGGAAGCGCTGCATTATCTCGGCAGCTGCAGCTGGACAGAGAGCGGCGGGAGCCGGGATTTGGGACCCAAGCACGGGCAGGAGCCGGGCTGGCTCAGGAGGGGCAGGAAGAGCGTGGAGCTAACGGGGTTATTCCAGAGCAGGCAGTGCAATCTGCACGGACACAACTCCCGTCCAAGGAATTGCCATCTGAATGAACGAGGGAAGATCAGAGAATCACCGAAGATCCTGAGCTGGAAGGGACCCACAAGGCTCAGCTCCTGATATATTGTTTTCTCAATGCTGATGTATTTTTCCCACCCCCAAAAAAGATGACCTTTTCAGTGAAAAAGACAGATGTAGTGGGTTACAAGGAGAATAAAAGTTCTTGGAATATTCCGGGTATGTCAGGCCCGTGGAGACCTGATAATATTTACTTTGGCATCAGCACAGATCGGTGATTAAATGACTTGAGTGTTGTCTCAGAGACTGTTCTCGTGCTATCCAAGCTGTCCACTCACCTTCCAGCTTCCCGGCAATGTCTGCTGGCATCTCTCATCCCACCTCCACATAGGATGCCCATCAGTGGCCCTCACATCTCCCGTGGCCCCAGGAAGGGCTGTGGGATCGCTCTCTTTGCCCTGGGAACACAGAGGGACTTTCTGGGGAACGCCTTTATGCTGAACCCCACGGCTGGGCAGTGTCAGACGTGGAGATTGCCCCACTCTGGACCTGCCCCTCCACCTTCCCCGCTGCTTTCCAGACTCAGGATTAAATTAGGATTACATTTCTCAGCCTCTGAAAAACCCCAGGAAAGGATGAAATGTGGGATTAACAGCTCCGGGCAACAATCTGGGGAAATCTGCTGGTTGCTTAAAGATCTTGACCGGGTAATATGGAGATTTGGGGAAATTAGGAGTTTGAAGTGCTGCTTGTAGCAGCCTGTGCTGAGCTTAGGGCTAAACTCCCCTAATCCCTCGGATTCCCCAGTCCATGTAAAGAGCTGGAAGATGCTGCAGGACTTTCCCTTTTCCCCCACAGAAGTGTGGTTTTTACTGGATATGGTATTTCCCTGTATGGGGGCTGTGAGCACTCAGGGCCTCCTGGGGAGGTGCAGGAAGGTCCAATTTGGTGAAAAATTGGGGTCTTGGAGTCAAATTAGTTTCTGAGAAGGATCTGGCTGAGCTCTGTATGTCTGGAATTACCATCCCTTGTTTCTGCCTCCTGGAATTTTTCCCCAGTGGAACCATTTTCCAAGAATCCCAGTGAATCCCAGAATGCCAGAATGATCCAGGCTGGAAGGGACCTTTAAACACCATCTGCTCCATCCCCCTGCCATGGGCAGGAGTGTCCCTGGAAGTGTTCCAGGCCAGGCTTGGAGCAACCTGGTCTAGTGAGAGGTGTCCCTGCCCAGGACAGAGGGTGGGAAGGAGCTGATCCTTAAAATCCCCTCCATCCCAACCCATGGGATCTCGTAGCTGCCTGACCTGAACCCACCCCTTCGTGCTCCACGAATGATGGAATTACAGCCGCTTAAACCCTCACCTGCCTCGTCACCCGCGACCCCAACGCGGCACATTCCACCACCCAGTGGCAAAGAATAAAGCGGCACTGCCCTTGCTCGAGGAAAAGGGAATTTTCCCCGCTGTTCCTCGGCTGGGAAGCGAAGCAGAAAGCGTTAACAGGAGGGTGGGTGTGTACCCGGAGCAGGGCCCTGCTCGGGAGCCCAGCTGGATGCCAGCACAGCCATGCATCTTTATTAGCAGCCATCCTGCGGCAGCTGGGAGCGGAGCGGGAAGGACGGAGCAATTATTCTGCCGTACCTGTCCCAGGGACAGGTGTGTCGTGCCAGCAAGGCTGCTCGGGCTCCCCGAGATGGATGGAAAGCATTACACTTCTGTGTAGTCAGCAGAATGACACGGCTGCCACAGGAGCCGCCGCTCTTTCCTCCGCTGGGGAATCCAGACCAAGGGCACTGCTTCATAAATCTCTTCCTTGAGAGCGCCAGGAAATCGTTCCATTTAAGGGCAATTTCCAAGCCTTTTCTAACCCCCACCGTCCTAGGAGTCAGTGATGAGGCTTTCTCCACCAGGGCACGTGGGCAAGTTGATAGGGATCAGTAAAAGGTGGGAATTTAGAAGGAATCGAATTAAGCTCATTGTGGAAACAGTTACATTTGGAATTCAAGTGACATTAATCGGGAATAACTCGATTTTCTGAGACTTAAAGTGAATTAAAGGCATTCTAGTGGTGAGCGGGGATGTGGTCAGACACTCCCTCTAGGAAACACTTAATAATCCATATTGCCACAGTTTGTCTGCTGTTTGGCTCTTCCTTCTTTATTATTCCCGAGGCTGCCTATCAGCCGGCAGGGTGCAGGACTAGGGAGGAGTAAGGGGAGTTTGGGTGGCGATGGATGAGCAGGGAAGAGGTGTCAGGGGCTGGTGCTCAGCGCTGGGCACTGCTGGGGAAAATGTTTCCAGGTGTTGAGGAGCTCCTTGGCACCTGCTGTGATGGATTCGTAGGTCAGGACACCTCCAATTGCCTTGTTCCAAAGACCAAAATCTGTATTTTATTTGGCAGCGGAAAGAAAACGCCGCCTTGATGCAGAATTGCAGAAAGGACCATTATACTCGTAGAAAACAGCAACCATTGTGCCTTTCCTTGCCAAGTTCTCTTCAAAGATTTCATTTGATATTTCTCATGATGGGTGAAATTTTTCTTTTTTGCTTAAAAAAAAAAAAAAAAAGGAAAAATTAATCAGCTGTCAATGCTGCAAATTTAAATTCTCTATTCACTAATGTTTAATAATACCATTATATAATAATGCATTAAGGAGGGAAAATAAGCCAACCCACTTCATTTTGCTTTGGTCTGCCTGGAGGACTGGCACTTGAATCCTCCAGATGAAAGGCTAATACTTTTATCCCTTAAACTACTCCGTCAGCCCCCGAAACTAAAGGACTTAGAGGAGAATAATTGGCTCTTTAGAGGAGAAGAGCAGAACAATGTCCTCGCTGCCTCTCGAGCTCTCCCGCGCATCTGTCTCCGCGCTCCTTGCTTTGTGCAAATAAATTAAACAATGGCACCGAAAGGATTAGATCACAAAAATATTCTCTCTTTACACTTTGTTCCAAATTAATTTCCAGATGGCTGTTCTCTCGGGTTCTGGCTGAGGGGAAGGAGAAGATCCCGTGGACCACGACTGGGGTGGGAGGGGGGATCTTCTCACCATTGGCCTCATTGGCAGGACACACAAGAATGAGGACAGGGGCGCTTTTGCTCCCCCATGTCCTAAACCTGCAGCCCCCTCAGAGAGGAAACACGAGGAAATAGAGACCGTTTTTCCTATCCATGGCCCGAGCTGTGCTGGGGATGTCTCTCCGGGGGCAGAGAGGTGGTTCCTCCAGGGCTCCGGTCCTGGATGTTGTCCGAGTGTCCCCTCGACAAACCCGGCGCGGGGCTCGGTGCCAAGAGGATTTCAGCAAGAATTCAATGTTCACTTGAGCTGAAAACATGCCCACGCTGTGGCCAGCACAAGGTTACGAACACTTCTGGCCTACTTAAGCCCTATTTTGGGACTGGAAATGTGGCTCTGATGTTCTGCAGGCTGAGGAAGAACCCTCAGGGCACAGGTGAGCTTCAGCTCAGGGCTCTGGGTGTGTCCTGTTGGTGTTTTAGGCTTCTCTTTCAAGTCTGTCCCTGCTCGGGTTGCAGAGACCCCCGGAGGGAACTGGGACTCTGCTCAGCACCCACAGCCCTGTCCTCGTGTTAATTGAACAGGAGGATTGTTGGTGTTGGAAAGCAAATAGGCTACATTTTCCCCTTGGGAAACTGCACTCCTGGGTACAAACCCAGTCCCTGCTCCAAGGGGTGGATACAGCTGCAATTCCTTAGGGAAAAGGGTGAGGATCCAAGTGCTTTGCAGAGCCTCTTGGACACAGGGAAGGAGCTCAGATAAGGGCCAGGAGCTCCCTCTGCACCACCCAAGAGTCACCAAGGCTTCGGTGGCTCTCCAGCAGGGGAAATGTCACTGCCACAGCATTCCCAGGGGAAACTCAACCCCGGGAAGGCTCCTGAGCTCCCGAGGCCAGGCTGCAGCTGGCCAGGAGTGTGGGGTGCAGAGTGGCCACCTCCTTCTGGCCCCCTGCCGTGGGCAGGGTCACCTCCCACGCCCCCAAAGCTCCAGGAGCTTCCTGCTCTGCACCTTGTTTTCCATTCAGAGCCAGGCCGGGAAACCTGTGGCTGGAATCCATGTGTGAGAGGGATTTACACCCTTCAGAAGGGCTGTTTCCTTCACCCCCCAAAACACAATTAAACAGACTGCGGAATTCCAAGCCAGTCTTAACCGCTTTTCCCTGCTTTTCCTCCCACTCACATGGCTTTAGCACGCCACTAATTCTAGGGAATGTTTTCCCCGTGACGCTTCCCGAGGTTCGGAAGGACCGAGGCCCCCGGACAAGGCAGCACAGCTCCCTCTTGACACCCAGAGGTCCTGAGCTTTGTGTGTCTGCTTTTGTTCCCGAGCTGGATGTTTCTGGCAAAAACTTCCCAAACAGGATGCTGGGATAATCCGAAAAGGATGTGTGCCCCGCTCCCTCCCGGGCGGAGGAACGAGGAATCTTAATGGCTCCCAAATGTCCTGACTCCAAAAACCCTTCCCACCTGGGCAGGGGACATCAAACATGTGGCCACCCGTGGCCAGGGGCTCTTTGGGCCATAAATTCACTGATTATTCCCAGGGATCCAGAACTATTCCCAGCCATTTTGTGCCGCTCCTTGGGGGTCTCTTTATGTGCAGAGACCAAGTCTCGGAGCAGCCCGGGCTGGTGGGAGGGGGCCCTGCCCATGGGAAAGGCTGGGACTGGATGGGGTCTGAGGTCCCTTCCAGCCCAACCATCCCACGATGCCGTGACTCAGGGAGGGTTTGGATGCCGGTGTCAGCTCTGGGGATCCCACCTCCCAGCCCTGAGCTCGGCCAAGCCTGTCCCCACCCTGCTGGGGACATCGCTCGGGATACCTGTGTATCCCACAGGGATGAGCTGCTGGAACCCCCCGGCTGCAGGAGCAGCTTTTCCCACAGACCTGTGCCTTTAAATCCACCCTGTGACAAATGCAAGGAATATTTTCTTTTTTTTTTATGTGAACAAGAAGTAGAAACTCGGCTCCGAAACCCAGATTTCTAGAGGTCTAAATCTGAATTCCCTCTGCTCAAACGCTTCTATAATATCCCTTGATTTCTCCGAAGCAATCTGACGGCATGTGAAAGTCATTCTTATTTTTACCCTCCTTATCCATATGAAAAAGGAAACACAGTCCATTTGCTGCAAGCCCCTAAGCATCTGCTGATTTGTCAGTTTTATTTAGCTAAAAAGCATTCACTTTGCTGCAGAGGGGCCGCTCAGACAGCCTGGCTGGAGAAAATTAGTTCTACTTTAGCAGCATGAACTACTCTGATTGTACATTAATTAAGATATGCTTTGCCACGTGTGATATGTGCTCCTAGAAATATTGGGGGAGCTGGGCAGTTTGGACAGCTGAAAATTAGTGTGGAACGAGTAAGAGGAGGGTTTGGGGGCAAAATATTGCCACAGCTTGAGGATCACACAATCCCAGGATCCCTGAGAGTGGAAAAGCTCTCCAAGGTCACCGAGCCCACCCTGTGCCCGATGCCCACCTTGTCCCCAGCCCAGAGCTCTGAGTGCCACGGCCAGTCCTGCCTTGGGC
>JAWWLT010000464.1:0-11395 GCA_035040995.1 Premnoplex brunnescens
TTTTCTCCAGGCTGAGCCCCCCCAGCTCCCTCAGCCCCTCCTGCTGCTCCAGCCCCTTCCCCAGCTCCCTTCCCTTCACTGCACACCCTCCAGCCCCTCAGTGTCTCTCTCATCATGAGGTCTTGAAACTTTTGGGTTTTCCCCTCGTGTTCCAGAGCCAAAAGGCTGCACCAAGAGGCTTTTATGAGCCCCATTCCTTTCCCAGCCCCTGATCTGGACAGGCTCATTTCAGAATTTCCACAAGAACAAGATTTGCCCTTTCAGGTCTTAGCCCTTCCAGTGTTTCTCCCTGCCTTTTTCTCTCAGGACTGATCTCCTTCACTCAAGGAACATAAATGATAAGGGGTTAGTTTAAGCACACTGTAATAGGTATTTCTGTATAAAAATAGATTGCACAGGAATTGCTTGAGCTTCCTCATCATTTCCAGATCCGAAACAAAGAACCACCCCCAGGAGAGCTGTGCCTCCCCCTTCCCCTGCAGAACAGGGAGGGGAATTCAGAGGGCACAGAGCACCCACTTCCCACCTTCCCCACCTTCTCTCACAGCTGCATCCAGGCTGGGAACAAGGCAAAAGGAATTGAAAGGTGGAATTAGAGGTTAAGCAGGTTACAACCAACACAAAGCCTGGTTTATGGTGTCTGACGAGAGACTCAGGCAGAAGGGATGTGTGATTCTGTGAGGAGCAAAGGGAAAAATTAAACTTCTCCAGCAGGGTAAAGGGGGCTGTGCCATCTAAAAAGAGTATCATTAAAATACAGAAAATGTATCTGGAGTGCCAGGGGCTCCGAAACTGACAGAAGGTAGCTGAGGGTGGAAGGGAAAATGTGCTTTTATGCCAAGATTATACTTCATGTTAATTGCTGGCTTAGGTGGCAAAAACTCATCTGCACCCCCACAAAGGGGCCCAGAGAGACAAAGGGGTGGGGGGCCCAAAGGAGCCCCTGGCCTGGCAGCTCCCAGGCCATCACAGGGGCCACCAGTGATGCACAGAGGAGCACAGGGCTCCAAAGGCAGGTAGGAATCCAATTCATGCACTCAGGGACAGGACAGCATCTCTGGGTCCTTCCCAGGGCTGTCCCTGTCCTGTGGTCCAGGGTTGATAAAGTCACCACAGTGAGTCACTGCCAGAGCACCTTTGGGAGCCCTGGGGGTGTGGGACACACCATGGGATGCAGGGAAAGGGCTTTTGGGCAAGCCACTTATTATGGGGTGTTTAGGGAGCAAATATAGGTCGGGAAAGGAGGTATCCAAGTGATTTGGGGAGGGACAAGTTTGGGAAAACAAAGGAATAAGGGGATAAAAGTCCCGTGTCAATGGTGGCTGGTGGGCCACGTGGGCATGTCCTGTCTTTCTTTGTGTTAAACTCCATTTCTGACCCTGCACCTGGGTGAGAGACTTTAATGTGAGGGGTGTGTCAACAACTGCAGGGTCCCTGTGGCCTCAGGGTCTCAGCTGCCCAGGTGGCAGCAAGGGGTGGAACTGGCATGCAGGGGCACCCTCTCCATGTGTGTGTACACCCATAGGTGTGTGGGTGTGGGTGGGTGTGGGTGGGTGGGTGTGGGTGTGGGTGTGGGTGCTACACGTGTGCTCATGTGCAGGTGCCTACTCTGAGTCCGTGCTGAGCTTTGCTGGGGTTGGAGCTGCAGCATCTCCTCTCTCAGCCTGTTGGACCTGGGGTGATGCTCCTCAAATTAATGGCATTTCCTGTGGCACCTGGGCAAGGGCGGATGAGCCAGCCATTTGTGCTTCTCACACAACCCACAAAGATTTTTAGCAGCCCCAGAAACGTTCTGGGTTAATGCAGAAAGGAAAGCACCAACAGTGTAGCAGAGTGAAAGCAGCAAACCCACCAAGGACTTGGAAGAGGATTATGCTCATTTGTCATATTTCTGCTTCCTAAGTGAGCTCCATGACACCAGGAGAGAGGAGGAAGCCCCATAACCCAGAGGGCAAAGGGTGGGGGGACATGCAGGATTAAACACTGCTTTATGAACTATTGGGAAATGCAATAAATAGGGAGAGAGCTGAAAGAAGGATGACTCCATCACCCAGAGGCTCAGCAAGGACAGAGCCTGGCAGGGGAGCTCAGGGATCACCTCATTCCCCCCTAAATCATCTGCTGCAGCCACGGGGGAGCAAACTCACGCCCCATTTCACCTCCTTAGTCTGGAGTGAGATTGATTTCACCATTTGAACCGAGACCTCTTCCACCACCCAAGAGCCACATGTGACACTGGAGCTGTGTGGATTCCCTCTCCAGAGTCAGTGCAGAGAGAGGTGTTCCCACAGCAGCCCCTCCCAGCTGAGGTGGGTGCTGAAGGGTGCCCAGGGTGCTTTCTGGGGTCTCTTTGCTCTCTGAGACAGCAGAGGAGCCCCCAGTGGGGAGCCTGCCCACATTTTAGGTCCCAGCACTGCATCAGAGGACTCCCACTGTGTTTCCAATTTTATAATCAAGAACAGAATTCCTCACTAGGATAAATTGGGCTCATTTAACTTGGCTGGTGCAGAGATGATGGAGAACTCCTAGGAGCAGAAGAATACTGTTCCTCTGGAAACAGTTCATAGAAAAAACCCTTGCCATACCTGCAGTCTCGGGGGAGTTTGGGAGCCTGAGGAGCTGGAACTCTGACACTGAAAACACAAAACACCAGGAGATGGAAAGCAAACTTCCCAGAGGCTCTGAGTCCCCAAGAGGCACAGCAATGGGCCACAGACTGTCAGAGGGACACCTCCACATCTCCCACTCTTGGGGCTGGGTGGCACATAGAAAGACCTCCTCAAGAAACCCATGTGGGTGATCCTTAACTGCAGGGACTGTGTGCACCGTATTTTAGTGCCTCTTCTGAGACACTTGTGAGGCTTCCCTTGGTTTTGTGTTTGTACTTCACATCTAACCCTCAAAGCAAAGCTGCCTGTTCTGTATCTGTGATCTCCCATCCTCATTAGACACTGTTATTCCAAGCTTTGTGTTGATTCTAAACCTTTTAACAATGATTTGATGTCTCTTTTTCCTAAATCAGTGTTGGATAAGACAAACTGCTCAGGAACAGGACCCCCAGGAAAAAGCATCATTACCTGATTATTCCCTGCTGGTGACTGTTTAGTCAGTAAGCTGCCTGTTAAACTGTGTAGGAAGAGCTCTAATGATATGATGCAGGGCTTGATTCTAAAGCAGAGCTTTGGGCAGGTAAATCATACACCTCACAGCAGCTAAAATAACATCTATTAAGTGCTCTGTGCTCTGGGAGTTCCCTCATCAAGTGGAGCCTTGCTCAGATGGCACAGACACTCACCCAGCTCCTCCACCACCTGCCAGTGCTCAGGTCCTGCTCTGCATCCTCCCCCTGGACAGTGCAGGCTCTGTGGCCAGCTCCTCTGAAGGATGGTGGAAGAACAGCTCCAGTCCTCCACCACCCCCTCCACTGCCCAAGGCTACTGTGGGCCAAGGACACCCAAGCAATGCAAGCCCACAGGGCTATTCTGGAGAGGAAAAGCTCTCCCTGCAGGGCTAACAGGGCAGGAAGATTCTTGTAGGCAACTGGAGTGGAACCAATACTTGTGAGTTGATGTTCTGGCAGAGGATGGTTTGATCTTCTCCTGGGAGTTTTAATTTTGGGCTATTATTGATGCCCAAGGTCCTCCAAAGAAGCCTGACAATGCTGCTCCCTGGCCTTGCAGCTTTGCGTGTGACTTTCCTGGTTAAAAACAATGCCACAAAATTCATTCCATGCCAGTGACTCCTTGTGAACAGTTGAGGGAGGAAAGTGAGACTCAAGGAAAGAGAGACTCTGTGGAGGGGCATTGCCCCAGTCAGTCCTTGCCAGTGGAATTTTGAGCTTCAGAAAATTAACAGAGAGGCTCCTTTAATGGGTGTTGTACTTATTAATCTCTCCCTCTAATGAAGCCCATCAATGTTGAGGGAGTTCTTCATCAAGGACTTGAGAGGAATTCTGTGTTCAAGAAAGACATCCTGGCTACAACAGCAACCACCCAAAGCACTAAAACTCCTGGCAAGCCCAGAACCCTTTCCCAGTGGAACGTGGCATCAGAACCCTCTGATGTTCAGTGAGATTGAGGCAAAGCCCTCTGTGAGACACCACTTCAATTTTGCAGAAGGATTTCAATGAGCAAGCACTACCTGCTGCTGCAGGAGGGGAACAGCATGATGAATAGGTCAGTGCTCTGGAGCACATGGTGCCTGGACCCACTGGCTGGCTGCAGGTATCCTACAGAAGGTCACCATGACTGTCTTCATCAATTCCTGGCCTTCTGGCCTGGAGCCCTTTGCTCAAAGACCCAAAGCTCAGCAAAAATCTGCACATCAGCAAAGCCAAAGTGGTGCCATGAGATGCCACCCCCAAACCCCTTGACATTGTCCTGGAGGGGGACAGATTGGCATTGCTGTGTCCTCAAGGTACAGTGACGAAGGACACTGCAGGTTATTATAGAACATTCTGGGTTGGAAGTGACCCACAAGGTTTAGGTCCAGCTCTTGAATGTGATGTTGTCCTGCACCATCATCTCTTTCAGACAAGTCTGCAGAACAAATGGCCATGGAAAAACATCACCCTACCAGGTGTGAGGAGAAATCTGATATGGGCAGGTCTGTCCCTCACCCCCAGTCCTGGTTTCAGAGCATCCCCCACCCACTGGCCAGTCCTTCCAGAGTGCTGCCAGCACAGGAGAGCACCCTGGGATGGTCCTACTGCTCCCCAGGCAGCCAGACCACCACCACCAGCATCCAGAGACATCTTTGAGTCACACACAACACCCAGGCATCACTCCTGGCATCAGCCTGCAGGACTCCTGCATCACCTGCAGCCACTGCTTCATCTGTCTCCTACTGCTGAGTTTAGGAGTTGGTGACTCTCCTTCATGACATTTGCTTCTCCAGCCACAGGAATGTCCCCACTGGCAGCCTGGACACAGAACACTGTGGCACTGGCTCTGGTGGTGAGGGACCTCCTTCAAAGCCAAGGGCTGGTCACCTGCTCTAGCCTTGATCCACATGGACAAACCCTCAGCTGACAGGAGGGCTCAACTTTCCCACTGTATTTCTGCTCTCAAGAAGAGTCTCTGGTGTTTCTTTCCCTTCTCCCCACCCACCCGTGGGAGGGATCCAGCCCACCCTGAATCCTGACACACACAGTCTCTGAATTCCACCCCTGTGACCTTCCCAAGACACACAACCTGCCCCTGCTGGCTTCTCCACTGCTTTCTGACTCCAGGCCAACTTCAGACCATTTATATTGGAGCGATTTTGCTTTATGATCACAAATGCACAGAAATAAAGGAAATATTTACAATCCAGAGCTTCATAACCCACCCAAGAGAGGGGTGGATTGCTTTCCTGCAGGAGCAAGCTTGCTCACGTGTATCATCCCTTATTTTCACTCCAGAGATTCCCTGAGAGTCCCAGTCCCCCAATCAAGACGTGCTTTCTGTACTAACCTCTCTGTGCCTGCACACATTTTATTTTCTTTGCCATCTTGTGCAGCCCCTGTGAAGTTTGGGAACCTCAAAGCTTGACCCTCCACACTCAATTTGATTCTTCTGTAATAACATCATATAAAGGCAGAGTCTCCTCAATGCCACACAGAATTAAAGACTTAAATTAGTTGCCTCAGTAAAAGAACAAGCTCTCATTTCGCAAGAGCACAGGATCAAGGCAAGGGCACCTTTTTGGTTTGTTTTAGGTTGTGGGGTTTTTTGGGCTTTTGGTGGGGTTTTTTGTGTTTGTTTTCTGTTGTTGTTGTTTTCTTTTGTTTTGTTTGGGAATTTGTTCAACAAAACTGGCTGGTCAAGGTTTGCATGTTCTCATCAGAAGAAACAACCACTTCCCACAGAATGAGAAATGCCACACAGGGCAGAGCCTGTGCAGGTCTTCAGGACTGAGAGTCTTGGTTAAAGCTCTGGACTTTCTGTGTCCCAGGCAGGCACAGAGTCCCTGGCCCTCAGGTCTTCTCCAAGGTTGGCTGCCCTGGAGGAGCTGACTGGAGTTCTGGTGTCCTGTCCTGGAAATTCAGAGACTTTTCAGGGGCTATCTGTCTGCAGGCTGGAATTTAAACCTTCCAGGCTTGGCAAAAACAGTTGTTTTGAAATACTACTTACTCACAGAAGTTCACTCAGCTCCACAGGTCTATAGAGATGCAAAGATGAGGAGAAGAGGGAGAGGAGAGGAGGGAAAGGAGAGATGGTGGTTGTGTCAGTGTCTGTGGGTTTCCATTACATTGTTGGACTGGTATGGATATTAATGGATGTTTTGCCCATCATTGGAAGAATGGTTTGAGCTGGAAGGGACCTCAAAGATCATCCAGTGCCACCTCCTGCCATGGGCAGGGACACCTTCCACTAGACCAAGTTGCTCCAAACCCCGTCCAGCCTGGCCTTGGACACTTCCAGGGATCCAGGGGCAGCCACAGCTTCTCTGCCCAACCCGTGCCAGGGCCTGCCCACCCTCACAGGGGAGAATTCCTTCCCAATGTCCCATCTCACCCTGTCCTCTGGCAGTGGGAAGCCATTCCTTGTGTCCTCTTCCTCCAGGCCCTCTCCAAAGTCCCTCTCCAGCTCTCTTGGAGCCCCTTTAAGGGGTCACCACCCTCACAGGGAAGAATTTCATCCTAATAAGAATTTTTTTCCCAATCCCCCCAGTTCAGCCCATGTTTCCTCACTGCTGCTTGTCTGCTGCTCTCCTTCCACCATTTCCACAAGTGTAACAAGGGCTTTCATCCAAGACTCACCACCTTCCACCAGTGCCCAGCTGTCCCCCAGGCTGCAGTAGGGTCCTTTTCTAACATCCATCTGCAGAATATAGTTCTGGATTCCACCTGCCTGCTCCTCAAATCCCACCAAGCCTGTTGTCCCTCCCCATTTATGTGAGGAGCCCCACAGTCCTGCATTGCCCTTCACCACCAGGCTCTGCCCTCCCCAGGGGATGGCACCTTGTGTTTCACAGGTGCCTTTTCACAGAATGTTCTGGGTCGGAAGGGATCCACAAGGACCATTAACCCTCACATGAATGGCCCATAGAGGGATCACCCCCATGGCCTTGGTGTTCGGAGCTAATTTCCAACAGCCCAGTGATGCCCAGCATTGCTGAGTTTCCACCCCACGTGCTCAGCAGCCCCGTGGCACCAGAGCTGCTGACACACAGCAAATGTCTTTTCTGCAAGCTGCCTTCTGTGCTGCAGGACCCCTGCCAGCCTGGATCAGCTGAGCTCCCACTGGGGGCTCTTCACTGGGCATCAGTGGGCACCTCCAGCCCCTGCCTGCACCGATGGGTTCCATTCTTTACAAGGTTTCGTGCAGCTCCACATCCAACTTACAGCTCTCCCTTCCTCCTGCCCTACTTTCAGAACAAACATTTGTTCTTTCTACCTTTAGTCTTTATTGCTTTCCACCCAGAGCTGCCTGAATTACAGTGGCTGCATTTTCCCTGATCCATCTGTGCCTTTGGTTCCTGCATCCCTGTAGCCCCAGCCTTTGTCATGGCTCAGCTCTCGGGGTTGCTCAGAGGGACCTGGGTTGCCACGCTCTCCTTGCTGCTAATCCTGCACAAGGACAGATCATCTGTCCTTGCTATTTGGAGGTATTTCCTCAGGGAAAGATCTGCTCCTCTAAAAAAATCCCTCCTGTAATTAGGAGTCACATGGCCTCATTCATCCCAGCCCGCTCTCATCTTCCCCACAGTGCAATGATAAAAAAGGCTGCATTGTCTGGGACTGTTCTCAGTCACATCTGTCCATGGGCCCCTCTCCTTCTTTTTGTGGAGAGACTTTGTTTTCTCCCCTGCTGGGGGTTTCATTAGGCTTGACAGCTGCCACCACGTGCAGCTCATAACACGCTGCAAACATTCAAAAAGCGCCTCCTGTTCCTAAAATTAAACTGTTTTTTCACTGAGGAAATAATAGACCCCAAAACTGAGTGGGAGCTGACAGGTAGGACTGGCCACGTGCAGAGTGTCTGCAGCATCCAGCTCCCAGAATCATGGAAGGCTTTGGGTGGGAAGGGACCTTAGAGCTCAGCCAGTTCCATCCCCTGCCATGGCAGGGACACCTTCCACCAGCTCAGGGTGCTCCAAACCCCGTCCAACCTGGCCTGGGACACTTCCAGGGATCCAGGGGCAGCCACAGCTTCTCTGGGCACCCTGTGCCAGGGCCTGCCCACATTCACAGGGGAGAATTCCTTCCCCATACCCCATCTAACCCTTCCCTCTGGCATTCTCTGTGTCCTGTCCCTCCAGGCCCTTGTAAAGAGTCTCTCCCCATCTCTCCTGTCAGCTCCTTCAGGCACTACAAGGCCATAATTAGGTCACCCCAAAGCCTTCTCTTCTCCAGGCATAACAACCCCAATTCTCTCAGCCTTTCAGAAGTCCTCCAGCTGCTGCCCACACCCAGCTGGATGTGCAGCTGGAATCCCATCTACACGGTCCACAGCTGCTTATGGGGGTGAGGGAGCACTTGGGTGTCCAAGGAGTCCCTCTTGCCCTCTACCAAACCACCCTCACCAAAGAAAATGAGTGCCTTGCTGGAATGAATATTCCATTTTCTTATTCATTAAATCGACTTTCTCTTCAATGAGACATTTGAGACTAATTATTGGTGACAGCTTAACTGGAATGGATTTTGCACCTTCGTTAATAGTGAAGAGCTGATCAGTGGTCACTGATAACCATCGTATTTCCCAGAGCTAAAAATACAGTGTTTCTTGCTCTTGATTCTCTTTTACCACCAGCACCACAGTGTTTTACCTGCTCTTGTTACCACTAAGTTGTTACAGATTGTTGTCACTACTGGTAAGTTGGAGTTTTCTCACTTGGGAGAGGTTTTAACCCTCCTGCTGCTGACTCAGCAGTGCTGGCTCTGCAGGAGCTTGGAAGTTCCTCGAGACACCCCTAATTACAGACACAGAGAGGTGCAAGGAACCATCACCCATCTAGAAAAATATCTCACAACCACTTGAAGTTTCCTCTCATACCCACCTGAGCATTTAGCCAGGAAAACCACTCTGGCCAAAGAAAACAAGAGAAAGGACACTTAATCTCTGCCACGTCCAGACTGACTGG
Source organism: Premnoplex brunnescens (assembly GCA_035040995.1). NCBI lineage: Eukaryota > Metazoa > Chordata > Aves > Passeriformes > Furnariidae > Premnoplex > Premnoplex brunnescens. The sequence continues at coordinate 9,067 of JAWWLT010000464.1, forward strand.
GGCCTCCAGGGAGCCTCGAGGAGGTTCATTGCACTTCATGTGCAGCACATGGGGGTGCAACAGCTACACCACAGCCCAGAGACCTTCCCCCTCCAGCCCCTTCTCACACCCACACCACCCTGTGCAGTCCCACCATCACTCCAGCACACCTTGTGCTTTGCCAAATATTCACTTCTCATCCAGAGTGCTGGAAAAGCTTCAGAACATCCCTGTGCTCAGAAGGCTGAATTCAAGCCATGCCTGCCCTTCCCAGCTGACAGAAGCAATGGGGTGAAGGGTGGGGTGTTCCAATCCCCAATGGGGTGAAGGGTGGGGTGTTCCAATCCCCAATGGGGTGAAGGGTGGGTGTTCCAATCCCCAGTGGGGTGAAGGGTGGGGTGTTCCAATCCCCCCTCCATCCCCGACACCAGAGAAGTGCAGGTCCTCACCATAGGGTGGTTTGCACCCTTTCTGTTCTCCATCCTTCCCTACCAAGGGTTTGAGACCATTTCTACAGGAAAACCTTCCCGTTCCCTGCATTGATGTGCCTTGTCCTGCCCAAACAAGCTGCAAACCCAAGGAATGCTGATTCCAGAGCAGTGGGATCAGGTGAAATGTCCCAGTGACAAAGGGGCTCTCGGAGGGGCTCTCTGACCCTTCGGAGATGCTCCCTGAGCCTTGTCCGGGCTCCCTCTGCTCCAAGCAAACAGCAGCCCATGAGAACAACCCCAGTGCCACAAGCCCTGAATATCACTGGAAAAGAGAGAAGGAACACACACCTGGAGCAGATCAAACATTCCCATGCTCACTCAAGGCACGGAAAGGCCGGGCTGCCTTCAAATGGAAACCGCGAGTAAAAATACCAATAAGGAGCAGAGGCGAGGAAGAAAGGAATCCTGGAGCAGAGCTTTGATCCCACCCACGTCCTGCCCCCACACCAGTGATGGCCCACTGATCCCCACAGGGCAGAGCTCAGCTCAGAGCACACGGGTTTGTTCAGAGGGATCTCACCAGCCCTTAGAAAAATCCCTTCTATTGTCTGTGGCTTACAAATGCTGGCAAATCAGGTCAGCAACCCCGGTGTTAAATATTCCATCTTGGCCTGGGTTTGTTTGGTTTTGCAATATTTTATCTGCATGCTCTTCGTGAAATGGAAGAAAAAGGTTATACTTTCATTTTCCACAGGCAGCAGAACATTGAGTTTAAGAAGTCCAAAGCATCTTTGCTTCCCAGCTCTTTATTGAAGTCCTCATAGGACCTCTTTATAGACAAAGAGAATATTAAACTGGAGCCACTGCTTTGCTCCACTGAATTTTGATATTTCCCTGTGTTTGGCCGAGCTGGGACATCTTCTAGACAGTAGTCCTGGGTTTAGTCGTTCTCAAATGGATTCGGTGGTTCTCAAAACCTGCCACAGAAACACAATTTTCACAGTGTGACCAACATGGTGATAGGTCTGAAGGTAAATGTAGGGTTTGGACCCTATTGGGGTCTCATGTTCAGCTTTAAGAATCAGATTACATGTTTGCTCAATAGCAATAAACTTCCAGAGTTTTATGGAGTCATAAAAACACTACAACTGCTTCCATTTATGGCCTGTATATAATTTACTGGGGTAGGTTTCCTCTCTAATGGTGCAGTGCAAGTGATTTGAGCTCTATTAGCTGGAAACAGTACATCTACATTTGCAGAGCTCTCATAAATAATTCCACCCCATGGACAGCCTCCCATCCACACTGGTGTGCAGGGAAGGGGAGGAGGGGCTGGCACAGGCTGGGGGAAGGAGAAGGACAGGAGGGCAGAGATGGCAGGAATAGAAGAAAAGGCCATTAAGGCTTCACACAAATTAGGAATTCAGGGAACCTCTTCGTGCAGGTGGTATCAAAATCCCATTTTCCTGCTTAATTTGTGCAATGCTTTGGGCTTGAAATGTAAGCACAGCTCAGGCTGCAGGCTGAGCTCATTCCCAGCCTTGCAGAGGCACAAAGGCATTCATTTGAAACGCTGTCTCCCAGGACACAGAGGATTCCGGAGCACTCAGAGATGCACTCACTCCCTGGAAGCTTTAGAGCAATAAATGAAATGTTAGAGGGACTTACAGCTCAAGGAGTTGTTTGGGCTCAAGTACATGAACAAAATAGCTGTATCTGGGGTTTAGGATCCTTCAGCAGGGAAGGGGCTGGAGGTCACCCTGCAGTGAGAGAGAGGATCAAGGGGAGGGTAGGAGTCTGTCCCTGGTATTTTAAACACTAGGAAAACTCCCCAAAATGGGTTTGGGCTGCTGGGTCAGGGAGTTGGTGACTCCTTTGACCTCCTGCCTGGGGGTTCCTGGGAGGAAGGAGAGGGAAAG
>JAWWLT010000465.1:0-11390 GCA_035040995.1 Premnoplex brunnescens
AGGAATTCTTACAGATAACTACAACCTAATTACAAACCTAAAACAATTAGGGCTTTTAAACTAAGCTAGTGATTTACTAGACAAGTCTTGAATTATCTCTTCTTCTATGAATTCTCAAGGCTTGGGGAGGGCAGTTTCTTTCCTCCCTTCACAGTTCCAAGGCCAACTGGATAGTCCTGTTAACATCCTTCTTGTTGACAGTTTCCAGATGTTCCCACACCAGTCTGATGTGGTGCACTCGTACATGTTTCTTATGCTCATACCTGCAGATAATCAATCCATTAACAATGATGTACAAGGAAAGTGTGTTGGATTAATTCCTGAGTTTCCCGTTGACTTGAAATACGTTTTAGAAAGAAAAGAATCACCATCATGCTTAAATTAGAAGGCAGCTAACTAGCATGCCCTGTGAGAAGGTCCATGCATTGCTAAAGCCTATGGATGGAGGCTGAGAGATGGGAGGTTGTAAGGCTTGATATGCATACAGGTAACTCCAGGCACCAGGCTGTGGCTAAAGTTTTAAAGAAAATTTATTTTAACAGTCGAGAACACTGCAATACATATCTAAATGATCAATACAGCTGTCCAAAAAGGTGAAAATGGAAACCTGTTTTAGGGCTTTTATAACAACACCTTTCACATGCACAATAAAACCTCAGGCTGAGTTCTCCCCCTGTGCTTTATGGTCTGCCTGACTCTCCTGAGGGAGCCTCCGGGCATGGCTGTGAGGATTTTATCACTTGTAGCAAGGGAGTTACCTCTCAGCAGACAAATAAAGAGAATATACACAGCATCCTGCATGAGAACAAATTCTTTCCCACGTTAAAGCTTCTCCCTGGCAGCAAAAGTTTCCTTGAATGGGTGCTAAGCTCTCCTTCCTTGCTATTTCCTCCAAAGGTCTCTGCTCCTACAGAGGTGCATCTGTAAAAAGTTAGATGTTTCTTTCATCTCTTTTCTCAGCAGTCCCTAATTCTACAGCACTGTTCCACACTGAGTACCATCCTGCTGAAGTCAGAAAGCCAGAAAATAACTCTCTAAAACTCTTTCTGAGTGTTAGAAAGAAAAAAGCACTCATTTATTATGGTGCCATGATGCACAGGAATATTTTCCAAAGTGTACATGTCAAAATACACAGGTTTCACAACTTTATACTGTCATCTAATTACAAATTCAGGCATCTGTCCCACCTACTTCCAAAACCGTTCTACCCACTGTATTGCCCTCAACACACTTCCTGAATTTGAGTTGGAGGTCTCAAAGACCCCTATCTTCATCTTGTCTTCCTCTTCCTCATCTCCTTTGGCATAGTAGCACGCCTTCTGGAATGGTTTCAAGGCTTCTGAATAGTTTTGACTGGTTATAGCAGGTGTTATGTTTCTTTCTCAGTGCATTTTTACAGATAGAAAACCCCTTACCTCGTTAAAATCCCTGTCTGTTGAAATTCTTAATGAACAGTGATAATACTGCATTTTAGGAATTTTGTACAAAGGTACTAGCAAGCTATACTAAAACATATATAATATAGGTTTTATGGCTACAATACGTGCCTGATGTTTGCTCTGTTTGTAATTTATTCTGTTTTACACAGTTCTGATGCTGTGATTTCTAAACCAAATCAATTTTACTCAACCTCCATCTTCAAGTAACTTTTAAGCTTTAGTGTTATTTGAGATTCAGATTGTCACTAGAGGCCCTGAACCAATTATGAAATTTACCCAGAGCACTGCAACTCACAGATGCAGATCTAGAAATGTGTTGGTTTGAGCACTTTTTCTAAACTTCTTTCTTTTGCTTGTGAAGAGTACGTGGTGACTAGTAGAAGTCTCTTCTTTGATTTCAGATATTAGCTGTAAGAACATACAAAGAGAGTTTTATTCTTTTTTATTCACTTTGTTTCTTTTAATAAATGCTCTAGTACTCTACCTTCTGCTTTCATTTTGCCAATATCCATATAAAAATAACTTTCTAATGTCCTCCTAGAGATCTAGAGTGTAAGAAATAAGTCCCAAAATGTTCAATAAGTCTTTTGTAGGTATTGCACTCATAGATGATTGGAAGGCTCCTTCCAGAAAGGCTCTGCAAGTGTGAGAAAGTTTGGGCAGTTTTTAAGAAACTGAGCAACTTCCACACTGTTCTCAACAACCATCAGCTGCTGACTCTGTGGGAAGGAAAATACATGAGTCATGTTTCATTTTACTAATGGAGCGGTTCCTACTAGCCATATGACGTGCACATTATATTGGATACTAACAGAGCTGTTAGATATGTTTAAGCAACTCTGTGAATGCAAAAAGAATATCCTGAAGTTAAGAAATATCTTTTAGACCTTCATTTATAATTCCTGAAACATCTTTCTTTTCCTCCTGTGTATCTGAAAACTAGCATAAGGACAAATAAATGAAAAGCTATTTGTGGTTTCCAACATCAGCAGCCTGGCAGTAGCAGGTGAACAAGCCTTGTTTGAAAGCCAGTCAGAGACTCTAGAGAGTCCTGACTTCTCTAGAGGAGCCTTTCTTTGTAACCGGTTCTAGCCATTTTGAGGATGCTGCTGAATTACAAAATCCTATATGCCTATACAGTAATGTCCACCTCAGCCTCTCAAAGTGACTTTTGAACTTTGTTTCAAGTCTCAAAATATGTCATTGTTTGTGTGGTAAAACAAGCTTGCCCTCTATCAGCTTGGGGTCCATAAAATGCATTTGTTACTTGATTTTATTTGCTATAAGACTGATGCCGAAAATCTCAGAAATGAGAAAAACTGCTAAGAGATCTTTTTGTCTTTTAGCAGTAAAGGTATTTATTACAGCAGCGCTGGAAAGCTAGCCAGCTCATGCTGGACAAACTAGCTTCAAATCAAAAGTGCAAAACAAGCCATTTTATACATTCTCAATACATGATTACAACATCTAATTATACATATTAACGAGACTACAACATCTAATCATACATATTAATGACTAGGCAAAGTCTTCCAGAATCTTCTTTTGGCATCGACATTTGGTGGTCGTTTCTGCCCTTCAGTCTCACCCCGGGGGTCGTCAGCTCCTCTTCCTCACTTTGACCTTTTCAACTTTCTATGTTAGTGACTTGGCTACTGAAGCTTGCAGAAACCACTGTCTTAAGGCCATTCTGTCCTATTCAAATGTCTACATCGTCTTAATTTATGACCACTAGGTTGACTGTATAGAGTTCTCTCAGTATTTTTCTAAGATCAAGTCCAGTGAGTTGGACAGAACAAATCACTGTGTTCCCCTAGCAACCCAAGAAGAGCAGGTGTTGAACAACTTTACTAATCCAGTTAACCCTTTGAAGGTTTGCTCGCGTTTCAAGATAGAGGTTATAATTAATAATTGAGAGTTACTCTCAAATTATTTATCTAATGCCTCCTTTTAAATAAGTCAAAGTCATAAACACTGTGACTGCCTGGCTGCTTAAGACACTAGATCTCTCTCTTAATGGAGTTCTACTAGTGGAAAATGTATTATAAAATAAATTAGCTTAAATCAAAGAATTATTTCATTTTTTTCACTCCAAGATACTGACAAAATGTAATACAAAAAAATCCCCAAAAATCACAGTAAACCCTTAGAAGAAAATGAAAAATATTAATCAATTATGAGAAGAAGATGATGTTTCTCTCTCTCAAATAGGCAGGAAAACAACTAGTAAATAAATAAATTGCTAATAAACAGGTAAAATGGAGAAAGTTAAAACAGCAGCAGCCATCACTTCTTAAGTGACAACCAAATCAGTGATCTCTTTTTAAAGGTTTGATGGGATTTTTTCTGTCATGCACTTTGTGCCAAAAATATCTGGATAAAATAAATATTTGCATCTCACTATAAAACCGCACAAAAAAGAAGAAAAAATTTATGCAAAATACTAAGCCACAGTGACAACTTATACATACCTTTTGACTGTGTTGCTGTCCCAGTTACAGGGGCTGGGACCAGTTTATCACTATGTGGGTAAAACCAAAACTGTGTATTCTACACCCTCTATGTCATTTCTCATGAACTGTTAATAACGAATCATTTGCAGCAGCTGCCCAGGGCACACCTGACACTTCAGGCTACCAGCTGAGTGTTAAAGAACCCTGCAAGGCATGTAATTGTTTCTGCCTTCACACCAGTGACTCAGCTGTGATAACTCCCCTCTGGGGAGGCATTAGCACCTTCACACCCAGCCTGAGGGGTCATGTCTGCTAATGGGCTATTAGGGACTGGCACAGTAGGCAGCTGCAACAACCTAGACCATCAAAGATTCCAAAAATATCCCATGACTAACAGAGTTAAATCACCCATTGTGAAACTCCTTGCCCTGGGGGAGGTAGTGGCCATTCCCACTTGTAGCAAACCAGCATGGGAACAAGAAAGAAGTAAAAACAGAAGGCCTGGGAAATGTTGAGATGACCTTGTATTGTTTTACCTAAAGCTTTGATTTACTGAGCAGGGATGGAGCTAAGCTCTCAGTTTGCAATTTGCTATGCATGGGGTGCGAATAGGGTAACTTGAAACTCCAAGGTCTGTGTGTATGGAGAGTGTGGCAGCTGCCCGAATGTTTGCGTATGTGTGTGGTGTCTATGTGACCTACAGCTCTATTCTGCCTTCACTGCTTAGCCACTCCTAGCTGATGCTACACTATATAACCCTGGACAATTAAGGATTAAAGCGATTTCTGTCCATGACAACAGGAGTCTGTGCCTCATTTCACCACAAATGGCACCTGAATCTGAGAATATATAATCTTTGGGTTTTGGGACTTTGGGTACCACTCATCAGATCCAGAGAAGGACCAAAACCTCAAAAGGACTGCAACGGCCACTCTCAACAAGACTGCAACCATCATTCTCACTAACAGGTTTCTTTTCCTTTTCCTTTGCACTCAGGGGACCACATGGCATTCAGCACAGGGGCTAATGAACACTGTTCTGTTCATGCCCCAGGGTACTGAGTTACACATCTGTTTGGGGTTTTTTTTGTGGGTTAAAACCAGTTTTTCTCTGTATCATTGTATTTACTGTCATATTTTTAGTAAATTGCAACTCTGACTTGTAACCTCTCTTGAGCTGGGTTCATTTCTGTCTTAGTTTGAGGGGAGAACTAAGATATCTATGTTGGCCAAGAAATAATCCCTCTCCTTAAATTTAGAGAACAGAACTTTAATTAAGAAAATATACAAAAAAATATATGTATGAAAGGATAACAGTTCTTAACCACAATACACAGATATATACATATATCTATATATATATATGTATATCCAGAATGAACCAAACAACAACAGTTTGTAATAAACCCTTCCACCCCCAAACGGCAAAACAAAACAGTTAAATGTCTTTGGCTCAGTCCCAAAAGGGGAGAAGTTGCAATTATATCTACAGACAGCAGGTGGCACTGTTGCACCTCAACTGCTGGAAGTTCTCTCTCAGGGGTTGCAGTTATATTTACGGACAGCAGGTGGTGATGTCATGCCCAGCCGGCTGGCCTGTCTCGGGAATGGCAGCAGCAGCTGCAGTCAGAGCCTGTGAGGTCGGTGACAAAGGAAAAAAAAACCAGCAGCAATGCAGCCCCTGCAGTGTTGAAGGCGGGGAAGCTCTCTCCTTCACAGAGGCTTCTGCAGTGTCTTGAGGTGACTGGGAAAGCCAGAGAGCAGGGGACACAGCTCCAGTCCTCCAGCGATGTTGGACCTGGGGTGTGTGTGTCTGCTCCCTCTCCTCTGTCTGAGCCGGTGAGCTGCTGACTTGCGCAGAAAAAACCCAGGGACGCTGACCCCTTCCCCCCCCAGCCAGCCTTCCCTCCCCCCTCTGGTCTGAGGAGAGATTTGAACAAAGGCTCTGGCTAGAGCTGTTAACAGGATATGCATATCCATTGTGCCTTTTGTTAACCATCTTTAGTGATACTAAGGCATTGCCTCCAAACTTCTTTGGAAGGAATTCCAACTGGATTTTGAAACTATAAAAATTTCTCTGGTCAGTTTACCTTTAAACCAGCACAATTGCAGAATTTTATTCCGTGAAAAACAATGTCCATTGTTCATTTTTTGTACCTCTCTGTGTGTTTCATATAAGACTAGCTGCTGTTGAAAAAGTCATAACTGAAATTATTCTGAAATTCTAACCTAGAAGATGAAAGATAGAATTGTATATAAAGAGCTTCATGAAGGATGTTAAAAATGATAACTTAGAGAGTAGAGCAAATCCTTCCTGATACAAAAGATAGGATTTTTTTTCAGGCTGAATCCATTTCAGATTTCACAAAAAGTGGTGAAAACTATTGGAAAAGCATTACATATAAATATATATTTGTATATTAAGTATTTATGTTATGAAATAAAGTACATTAGGTATTACTTGGCATGTTTTTGATAAGCATGAGACAAACCAAATCTCTGAGATAATGGCTTGAAATAAAAGCATATTTCTGGAAGATCTTCACAAAGCACCCCAAAGCCTTGTGCACATAATGTTTCTGAGGGTAATTCATGCCATTACTTATACTAAGGAGATGTCTTTACATTAAGTCTGTGAGGGAATTAGAATCAAAGAACCAATTATGTTGGAAAAGACCTCTGAGATTATTCAGTCCAACCTATGACCAAATACCACCACAGTCAACTAGACCAGAGCACTGAGTGCCACATCCAGTCTTTCCTTAAACACCTCCAGTGACTGTGACTCCACCACCTCCCTGGACAGCCCATTCCAATATCTAATCATCCTTGCTGTGAAAAAATTCTTCCTAATGTCCAACCTAAACCTCCCCTGGTACAGCTTAACACTGTGTCCTCTTGTCCTGTGACTAGTTGCCTGGGAGAAGACACCAAACTCCACCCGACTACAACCTCCTTTCAGGAACTTGTAGAGAGTGATAAGGTCATCCCTGTACCTCCTTTTCTCCAGGCTGAACAACACCATGTCCCTCAGTCTCCCCTCAGAGGACATGCACTCCAGATCCTTCATCAGCTTTGTTGCCCTTCTCTGGACCCACTCCAGCACCTCAATGTCTTTCTTGTTGTGAGGGGCCCAGAATTGGACACGTTATAGTTTCAGCATCTCGTTGGAATTCCTCCCAGAGCTTGGAGCCAATGCCCAACTTTGTGAAGATGGCTAACAAAGGCACTAATTAATATTCATATTCCCATGTAATGACTTGAGCCAGACTCTTTTGTTCTTATCTCCCAGGCTGGGAGGGGTGGGAGAAGAAGGCTCCAGTGGGGGAAGCTGCTGGGGTTTCTGTGTTTCTGCGCAGCTCAATGGCTCTTCTGTCGAGCGAGGACGGTTCAGCACCATGGGAGAACCAGGGTTGTGCCTGCCTGTGCCTCTTTCTCTCTCTAACTCGGCTGATCACCTGTGGGACAGGGGCCCACTGCGGGAGCTGCCGCTAGGAAGAGAACACACCTGCTTCTGCACTATGGAGATGGGGCTCCCATCGCTTCTCCATCGATTCTGCAGGAACTGACCTGGGCGGCTGTGTCAGCCATTTGGTAACTATAATTGTTCTCTGATCAGTGAGCCACGAGAAGGGCTGCCTGCGAGAATGCCAGCCTGCGAGAGGAGCCAGCCGTCTGAGGCTCGACATCACCACCTGCTGTCCATAAATATAATTGCACCCTTTTAGGATAGCAGAGAAAATTTACTTTTGTTTCTTCTTCGTTCAAAGTGTTTATTACAAACTGTTTTGTTTGGTTCTTTTTTGGACATATATAGATATATTGTGGTTAAGAGCTGTTATCCTTTTCCTATATATTTTCTTAATTAAAGTTTTGTTCTAAATTTAAAGGAGAGGGGTTATTTCCTTTTTTTTTGGCTGGCCTTCTTGGGGGAAGAAGGCCTTTCCTTTCCTCTCTCTCTCGGCCAACATAGATATCTTAGTTCTCCTCTTAACTAAGACAACACAGCACTCGAGGTATGGCCTCACCAGATCTGAGTACAGGGGAAGAATCACTTCCCTAGTCCTACTGGCCACACTATTGCTGATCCAGGCCAGGATGCCATTGGCCTTCTTGGCCATCTGGGCACACTGCTGGCTCATGTTCAACTGGCTGTCAACCAGCACCCCCAGGTCCTTTTCTCCTGGGCCGCTTTCCAGTGACTCTTCCCCCAGCCTGCAGTGCTGCAGGGAGTTGTTGTGACCCCAGTGCAGAACCCAGCAATTGGTCTTGTTGAACCTCATGTCATTTGTCTTGGCCCACCTATCTAGGCTGTCCAAATCCCTCTGCAGAGCCTTCCTACCTTCCAGCAGATCGACACTGACCCATATTGGTGTCATCTGCAAATTTCTAAATGGTAGACTCAATCCCCTCATCCAGATCATCAGTAAAGATATTAAACAGGACTGGGTCCAAAACTGATCCCTGGAGGACACCACTTGTGACTAGATGCCAACTGGTTGCAGCACCATTCACCACCACTTTCTGGGCCTGGACATCCAGCCAGTTCTTAACCCAGTGAAGGGTGCACCTGTCCAAGCCACCTCTATCAGGAAGTTCTCTTCCACACACTCCAGGAACCTCCTAGACTGCCTCCTCTCCTGTGAGTTGAGTTTCCAGCAGACATCTGGGAGGTTAAAGTCTTCTATAAGACCAAGGACTGGTGATCATGAAACATCATCTAGTGGCTTATAGAATACTTCATCCACCTCTTCATCCTGGTTGAGTGGTCTATAACAGACTCCCATCCAGGATATCTGCCTTATTGGCCTTCTGCCTGATTCTCACCCATAGGTACTCAATCGTATCACTATCCATGAGCTCTATACAGTAAAAACACTCCCTAACGTACAGAGTCACTCCACTGCCTCTCCTTCCTCACCTATCCCATCTGAAGAGCTTATAGCCATCTGTTGCAGCACTCCAGTCATTCGAGTCATCCCACTATGTTTCCATGATGGTGATTACGTCAGAGCTTTCCTGCTGCTCGATGGTCTCCAGCTCCTTCTGTTTGCTACCCATACTGTGTACATTGATGTGGAAGCACTTCAGCTGGGCTATCAATTTCACCCACAACACTGATATGCAGCCCCTGGGCTCGTCTTTACTGAGCCTGGTTTCATCCCCTTCCCCCCTCAAACCTAGTTTAAATCACTCTCAATCAACCCTGCCAACTCATGGGCTAGAATCCTTTCTCCATTTGAGACAGGCAAACCCCATATTTCTCCAGCAGGCCTCATGCTATATAAACTGCTCCATGATTGAAAAAGCCAAAATTCCACCAATGGCACCAGTCTTTAAGTCACATGTTGATCAGTGTTGGAGACTTTTGGGCTGAAGACACCTTTGGCCTGGGAAGGATGCAGCTGTGAGCATGGGAAAGTAGAGAAAAACAAGTCTATGGCCTTGCAGTGGCATGGGAAAGTAGAAGAAAGAAGGAAAACAACTGAGAAAAATAAGATGTGTTTTGAGTCTTGCCAGCATGAGGAGAGATATGAACTACCTATCAGAAGACAGTCTAAGACTTGTGGACAAAAGTGCTTGGCTAATAGAATATGACATGTATATGCTTGGACAGATAAGAAAAAGTATAAAAGAGAAGTCTTCTGTTAATAAAATGGTTGTTGTTGATGGTTCATGCTGCCAGTGTGTCTCTGTGTCGGGGTGTGTGTGTGCTCGCCACTGCTGCAGATCAGGTGGGTTCTCCTGTTCTTTTTGGCATTCATCCCTGATAGGGAAGGAATTGAGGAAAACCTGTGCTCCTGTCCCTTCAACCAGGTGCTTTAGTGCCCTAAAGTCCATTTTGACTGCCTTGGTACTCCTCTCATCAACATTGTCACTACTGACCTGGACAACCAGCAGTGGGTAGTAATCAGAGGGCCGAATTAGTCCAGGGAGTCTTCAGGTAATATCTCTTATCCAAGCCCCAGGAAGGCAGCAGACTTCCCTGTGGGATGAGTCTGAGTGGCATACAGGGCCCTCAACTCCCCTCAGAAGGGAGTCACCTACAACTACCCTTCTTTTCTTTTTAATATCTGTAGTTGTGATGTATCTGGTTGACTATGCTGATCTGGGAAAGCCTCCAGATAGGTCTTCTTCTCCACTGTCATCTGCTTGACCCTCGAGTTCCAGAGCCTCATACATATTTCATAAGGGCACCTGGGAAGGCGAGGGAGGCTAGGAGGGGGTTCTTCTACCTCCCTGAGTAGGGACCTCTTTCCATTCTCCTCCATCTTTTAGGTATCCTCCTTCTGCCTAATGGCAGAAATCACAACCAAGTAATGCCTTTTCCTTCCATTTTAGCAAGATATACACCAGTCTGAATTTCAAAATCAGCTTATGAATCCACTTTTCTAATAATTTTATATCCTAATTTATTTATCTAGCTTTTAATATACCAGACTCTTTTGACATGAGCTGGCACAACTTTAACACAGCATCTGGTGCCGTACAGCCCTCAACACTGCAGTGGCGCTAATTTTTTTTTTCTATTTGTAGTGTATAAACTTTAGCCAGAAGACAACTGTGTTCAGTGACATGGGATCCTTCTCTCTACATTTAATTCTGTGAGAGATGAAGAGCAGTCACAGTTATCAGGGTCCCCACTCCTGCAGGCAGGGCTGGTGGAGGAGCTGCGAGTGGAACTTGCAACTGCAGAGAGGGAACAGGCATCACTCAGGTGCATTTTGGGAAACCTACCTGCCCAGAGATCCTACAAGCTTTGTATCATTTTCCCAGTTTTAATAATGATTCTAAATATAAAGTTGTGACTAATGGAAGCATGCCCGGAAAGGATAATGTTATAGCTTGATATCTCATTGGAATTTCTCCCTAGAGGTTTGGAGTCTAAGCCCTAAACCTCAGTGAAGATGGTTAACAAAAGAACCAATGAATATGCATATCCTGACATAAAGACTCAGACCAAAGCCTTTGTTCTGTTCTCCCAGCCTGAGGGGGGCAGAAAGACGGCTCAGCGGAAGGGAGTCGCTGGGGGGCGGGTTTCTGCGGTTTTTGTTTCTGCACAGTTCAAGAGCTCAGCTCTCGGCGGAGTGAGGGAGGATGGAGACACACTGATCCCGGCATCACTGGATAGCTGGACTGTGTTTTTCCCCTCCCCAACTCGACTGTCTTCATTCGTGAGCGATCGTGGGCACCATGGAAAGGAGAGAGAGAGCGAGCCTGTTTCCTGCCCCCGGCAGAGACGGGAGTGCTGCTTTCCTTCCGATTTTCTCATGGGAGCTGACCTGGGACTGTGCCTGCCATTTTCCCTGAGAGAGAGCCCAGTCGGCTGGGCGCGACATCGCCACCTGCTGTCCGTAGACATAATTGTTGTTTTTTTTTTTGGGGAGGTAGCCAAAGACCTTTTAACTGTTTGCCTTGACGTTTGGGGGTGGAGGGGTTTATTACAAACTGTTGTTCTTTGGTTCTTTCTGGATATATATATATGTGTATTGTGGTTA
>JAWWLT010000466.1:0-11377 GCA_035040995.1 Premnoplex brunnescens
GGAGTGTCCAAGGCCAGGTTGGATGGGGCTTGGAGCACCCTGGGCTGGTGGAAGGTGTCCCTGCCCATGGCAGGGGTTGCACTGGATGAGCATTAAGGTCCCTCCCAACCCAAACCAGTGTGGGATTCCGTGATTTTCCAGGCAGGCAATATCCCCACACACCCCTCCAGCTTTCCCTGGGACGCTGGGGAGTGTTTTTTCATTGACCTTTGTTAAACGAGAACAGAGTAGCCCCATCTTTATTTACAGGAACAGCTAAACACTTCTGTCAAAAGGCCAAACCTTGCAAAGGCTGGCTGATGACGGAGCTTTGGGCAGCAGGAGCACACCTGGTTGTGCCTGCCTTGCTCTCAGACAGGCCCATCAGTAACCAGCCAAACAACAGCATATGAAGCGTTTTAATAACACCATTAGCTGGGCAGCTCCTTAGCAGCACACCAGAGGGGCCAGGACAACAAGCTGATATGAAAGCTCTTGTTGTATTAAATATTAAAATTGTGTTAAATATTAAAACAAAACTTCTAAAAGATAAAAGCCAAGCAAAAGTCACCACCCATTCTAATATTTTACTTGGTTCTGCCTCAAAGTATTTTGTACAAAAATGGCCTGGGCGCTTGGGAAAAATCAAAGGATAAAAACAGCACTTAATTGCAGTGCTAACCATCAAGCTCCTGGTGACTGAAGAGAACACAGGACCACGTAATTCATATTTGCTCAACGAATTCCTCTTCCTTTTCTCTATTGGCTGACTGTAACATGCTCAGGACAATTGAGAAGGTTCACCAAAGAGAGCAGCTCCTTTGAAATCTTGCCACTAACCTGCTCCTATACAATGAATTATTTTTTTCTCCCTCTTTCAGAGAAAAAAGCTCCTTTTATTTCTGTATGTGTAGTGACCTCAATCAAAGCCATGTCTACTAAAAGAGGGTGCAAGACAAGAGAAGGTTAAATTCTTTGAAGCCTTTGCCCAAAATGAAGGCTCTGTGTTCAATGAGAAGAAATACGTAGGTCACCCAGGAGAGCTTTTATGGATTTTTGCATCCTACAAGCCTCTGGCATCACAGGCAGGAGCACCCAGAGCTCGGAGACTGCTCTTCAGCAGGGGCACCAGGCAGGTGGCTGCAAATCGCAATGGCACTGGGAGTGGGAAGGAGAGAGAATGGGAAGGAAGAGGCAGACAAAAGAGAGGAGAGATACCAGGCTACCAGTTATCACCAAGCTGGGGGTGTGAGGAACAACAGTGCCACTACTTCCAGCAGAAGACAACCTAAGTCCATGTAGAAGGGCTGGACACAAAAAGGGAGACCTGAAAATAAATACAAGAACTGGTGCTGACAGTCTCAAAACCTCAGAATAATTTGAGAAACCATCCAAGAAAAAATAGAGAATCACAAAATCGTTTAGGGTGGAAAAGTTCTCTCAGCCACCGAGTCCAAGCGCTCCCCCAGCACTGCCAAGCCCAGGACTCTCCCTGTCCCTGCTGGAGTGTGCACTAAGGTGTTCCTACGTGTTCCCTTCCAAGCAGCCATTACTCCTCCAGTCATCTCTCAGCCAAGCCCCCCAGAGGTTCACCCACCACTGAAACCCCCAGGGTGCTGGGGGAACCAACAGACCAGTAAGAGAACAAAGATTGTGATCCACATCAGAACCTGTGTCCTCCTGGGTTTGGTAGAACACGCAGGATCAACCCAGAAGAGCTTTCCCTCAGCCCTCAAGCCTGGAGCACACGGGTTTCCCCTGTGACAGCACAGCAGCCACCAACACCCCCCCGCCCCGCCGGGGCCAGCAGTGAGCTCTGTAATTACAAACACCGCGTCTAAAATTGGATAAATACACCTAATTGAGTCTTTGTTTGTTTGTACAAAGATGAGGGGAAAGCACATTTGAAGGAGGATGAGAGTGAGAAGCAAGCAGGATCTCCAGCACCTCTCAGAATAATTGTCCCTGCATTCATGGCTCGGGGTAACCATGGCAAAGAGCTGCTCTGTGCTCAGCACGAGGTGCCCATGTTCGTCATTCCTGGTGCCGAATTGCCTCTTCACACACAACCCGGTTGTGAACAATTAAACTATCATAACAATGGGATTTTTTTTTCTCCTCTGAAAGCCATGGGATGCACCTTGATGACATTTTTTAAAGCTTCTCAGGAATCTTTGCTTATGCACCAAATGCCAGTGATCACTGCTACTCTCACGCGCTTGTATTTTATTAAAATTGCATCCATTAAGAGAAGGCAAAGACACGAGGAGGGGTGACTTTCAAATTGTCAGAGAGGAGGTTTAGATGACATATTAGAAAGAAATTCTTTGCTGTGAGGAAGGTGAGGCCCTGGCCCAGGTTGCCCAGGGGAGCTGCACAGCAGCTCATGTGAGGCTGCTTGGAGACCTCTGCAAATCCAGGGGCCAGGCACACCTTGGGAGGGCAGCGTTTCTGTGAACTCAACTCTTCTGTGCACTCACCACCCTTCCTGGAGTATCCAAATCTTCCCATTCAAGCAGCAGTTTTGACTTGGGACCCGAAGTCCAGCTCTACCCTCTTAGGTCATTGCACCTCCTCCTCACCAGCTCACTGGGTTCATTTACCTGAGAGGTGGCGTGGCAGCTCCAGCAGCTCTGACACCTCCTGACAGCTCCCTGGAGCTCAGGGGCCACACGCTCAGGAGGAGGGCAAGGGAAGAGCAGCAGAACGATCCACATGAGATATTCTGCAGGATTATGGACGAGATCCCTATCAGTCTGAGGAAAGACAGATAGTGCCTGGTGCCCCTGGGCTGTTCCCTGGGGGTGGCTCTGTCCATGATACACTGACATCCTCCCACAGACATGCCATATGCAGGTCTTGGAGCCTTCCTCGAAGTACAGCAACCTCAGACGACAAGGAGAAACCCACTTGTGGTCAAAAGCTGCTCTATAGACAAAAAAGGCTGTGACTCTGTTTATTCCATGATTTTCTGACTTAAGGCCTCAGTGGTTAATCATGATGAGGTTCTGAAAGGAGCTGTGCCTTGCATGGAAGGGCTGCCTTGGCTATTAGGGGCTCTGGAAAGCTCTCTTGGAATCCAGCACAGCAAAGGAAAATCCTCTCTGCAGTATCAGAATTCACAATAGATGATTAGAAATTAAACAGCATTTCCAAGAGACTTCTATTTTCTACCATTGTGCCCATCAGTTTTAGCACGATGGCAAAAAAGCCACGATAAATAACTTTTTTCTACCAGCACATAATTTAGAGAGAAGAAACCAAGAGCTGGATGTAGACAGACAGTGCAGCCCTCGAGCACACGGACTACAGGAATCAGAAAGCCTGAAAATCATTCAGTACCCACAGGCACATCTCCCTGGCCTCTGCCCAACTGGGTGCCCATGGCCCAGCAGAGCTCGTGTCCCATCACCCTTCACACCCGGAGCTGCTCCTGCAGGAAAGGCTCCTTCAGGCCATTCCAGGCTGCAAAACCCTGCCAAGATCAGGTTATTCCAGAGCCCTGGAACAAGGGATGCTCCAGGCCCTGTGCTCAAACCTCTCCTGATGGAAGAGGAGTGTGGGTACATCCCACAGGTGTGGGGAGCCAGGAGCTGGGAAAAGCAAAGGCCACATGAATTGCCTAAAACTTCACTCTACCGAATCTTAACCAAATGCACTGGAAAATCTCTTTAGTAAGAGCACACCACACTTTGTTTTGACTACTCAGAGATTAAAGGAGGGGAGACATTTTACCTCGAATGTTAGAATTGAATGAATTTATTATACAGATATAAGGAGCTGTTTTTAACCGGAATGATTTGGGAAGCTCGTGCTTTTTTGGAGGTTTATTGGCACTAAGGTGCTGCTGCTCCTCCAAGCATTCCCTCCCAGCCACTGCTCACCTTGGCTGCACAATAGCCGAATGTTAACCTGAATATTCAAGTATGTATGGATAACAACATCTGCAAGACATGTATTTCTGGCAATTTATTTTCTTTCCCTCCATATCTCACCCATTTTAATCTCTCTCAGTGCAGAGCAGTTATAACCTGATTATTAACTGATCACTGAGATTTGGTTATAAACTGGGTATTTGATAACTGCTGTCAAATATCACTGGCCATCAATTGGCACTGCACATTTCGGTGTGAGTTTAGACAGTCACTCTCCTTTTCCAGCGGGGAGCAGCTCTCCCTCCCCGTGGCGTTCAGCAGTGCTGGACCATGCCCTGTTCCTGTTATTTTCCAGAGCCCTGACCTGAATTCCAATGGGAAAGGGAACCGTTGGCTCCCAGCACTTCCCGGCATTGCCCTTCAGCTCAGTGCCAGTGCCTGCTGGGCTCAGCTGTCCCAGGAAATACCTATTCAGGTCACACACGTCTCTCACAGAACCCCACATCCCTATTTTACAGTCTTCCTGCGTCTTCTGAAAATCAAGGATACGTTTATCTCAACAGTGTTTATTTCTGAAGCCTGAAAATACGAATTTCTCTGGAATTTCCCTGTACATGTAATATTTCATTCATTTCTTACAGCTCCTTTCCTTGCTGCACATGGAGCCCTCCACCTCCCAAACTGCCACAAGCCCAGGAGATCCACTCCCGAGACAACAGTTCACCTACAGTTCAATCCAATTTTGCTGCCCCATTCCCCACGGTATCCTTTAAATGATGTGCCGTGTGCTGTGTGAGAGACTTCTCAGAACACTTTAATGCTGTGAAATAAGCTGATCCTAATTTAAATTAACGTGGCCATCCCATGGCAGACCCACGGCTCCCATTTGGAAAGAAGCCATGGGAAGGCAGAATCCATGGCAGGGAGCAGGAGGGGGCTGCATCCCCTTCCCTCTGTTAACACACCTGGAAGCCTTTTTCTCTCTCTTTCTCTCTCTCTCTTTATTTTTTGTTTGGTTGGTTTGATGTTGTTAGTTTGTTTCACTGTTTGTTGATTTTTGTTTGGGTTTTTGTGGGTTTCTGTTTTTGCTGTATTCTGCTTTTTTCATGTAATAACAATAATATGTTTTTTCTCCCTGAGAATGACTGTTGTTCTACAGACCTACATCTTTGGAGACGCTGCCACCCCCAAACAGTCCTAGCGTGGGGAGGTACAGAGTGATATAATTATAGAGATTTGATATCATCACTCCCAAAATAGCGAGTGGCTGCTTGTTGTGCACACAGGTGCAGCTCCTTCAGGAACTTCCCACAGCTGCCACATCCCCCCCAGAAAAGCCTTTCAAAATTCAATATTGAGAGGAGTTCCTGCAAAGCAAGAACATGTTCACTGAGCTCTCTGCAGAATCCCAAGAATGCAGGAGGCTGGAAGGGACCACAGTGGGTCACCTGGTCCCACCTCCCTGCTCCAGCAGGGCCATCCCAGAGCACATGGCACAGGATTGTGTCCAGGTGGTTCTGGAGCATCTCCCATGAGGAGACTCCACACCCTCTCTGGGCAGCCTATTCAGTACTGGGTCACTGCACAGCAAAGGTTCTTCCTCCTGTCCAGCTGGAACTTCCTGGGCATCAGTTCCTGCCTGTTCCTCTTGTCCCATTGCAGGGGCCCCCTGAGCAGAGCCTGATCCATCCTCTCCCCCCTCCCTGCAGGCACTGACAGACATGGATGGGGTCCCCTCTCAGTGTCTCCTCTGGAGGCTGAGCAGCCCCAGCTCCCTCAGCCTTTCCTGTTCCCAGAGATGCTCCAGCCCCTTCAGCATCTCCGCAGCCTGCGCTGGTCCCGCTGCAGGAGCTCCCTGGCCCTGCTGTGCTGAGGAGCCAGAGCTGGGCACAGCCCTGCACATGTGCCTGCCAGGGCTGCCCAGAGGGGCAGGATCTGCTCTCTGACCTGCTGATCCTGATGTACTCCAGGATCCCACTGGCCTGGTTGGCCCTTGACACTGCTGGTCATGGACAGTTTGCTGTCCCCCAGGACCCCCCAGGTCCTTCTCCCAGAGCTGCTCCAGCAGGTCAGCCTCAGCCTGTGCTGGTGCCTGGGTTAATCCTCCCCAGGTGCAGGACTGTTCATTTGCCTTGGCTGAACTTCAGCCAGTTCCCTGCCCAGCCTCGGGAAGAAAGGAGTCATTAAAGCAGGATTCCTCCCTGCACAGAAGCAGCGCCACCTTTGCCACCCACCTTCTCAGACATCACAAATCTCTCAGAACATGCTGAGCTCAGCTGCTCCAAGACCAGAGAAACCCCCAGCTCTGGGCTGTTCTCATCAGGTGGGAATTCCCAGCACCAGGGAACACACAGATCCCTCCCTCTCCAGCTGGGGACCCTGTTTTTAAGCAATGGCCTTTGTATGCACATGCAGGACCCGGTTTCAGCAGAGGCTGAGGGCCCCAGCCCCACTGGCACAAACTTTATGGGTATTCACAAAAAAAGCCTTTGTAGAGCTGGTTTAACAAAGGGAATGGCTGGGCTGCCACTGCCAGGGATAATCCCTGCTCTATTACTTCTGATTTACTGGAATAGCAATCCAGGAGTCCCTGCCCCAACACAAAGTGACAGCACTGTGGCCACACTGGCTTTGTGCAATTAGAGCCCAAGAAAGGCTCCTCTTCTAAGTTTAATACACAAGTCAGTTCCAATCTGGTACAACAAGATTGTTTCCACATGATATTTTTCTCTTTTCCTTTGAGACAAAGAAAAAATCCCTAATTTAGGAAATTTTGGGCAGTGCCCTGAGCTGGTATTAGGCATCGTATCACCAAAGTAATTAATTAAATCAGACTTAAATTTGGCCAACCTGCTAATTTAAACTGACCGAAGTAGTACAGTACTATTTATTCACTATTACTTATATTATTGTATCATTACTTTATAATAGATGCATATATACATAGATATAAAATAATAAGTAACAGTAATATAATTTCTATTACGAAGAGATAAAGAAAAGCATGAAGTGATCACAGCTAAGGAAGGGGACTGTCCTCTATTTTTTTCAAATGTACTGAAAACCTGAACATGTTTGGAAGCCTTCAGGCTTACATCCCGCCCCAACAACCACGTGCATCCTGCTTTCTCCCTCCTCCTGCTATTCCTCAGAGTTTCAGTCTTTAAGAGAGATACAGATCTAAACATATTCCACCAGGAACGCCTTTGCATGCTAATGCGACTGTAATTAACGCCGTGCCTAATTGCCTGCAAGCAGAGGGAGCTCTGACTCTTCCGAGAGCAGGCTCCATGGTTGGGATGCTCAGCACAGCTCCAGGTGCTGCTTTAGCCCTGTTTGCCCCCAAAACGCACCCCGGCCGCGCAGCCCTTCCCGGGAACTCCTCCTCATACTTCATTTGTAGAAATAAAACCTGGCCCCAGGAACGATTCTAAAGAAAAGGTTTGAGAAGCACAACGGAACTTCACCCAACGCCCGCAGGAGACACCTTTGTTAAACACGAAGTATTCTGTGTGACACACAAAAAGGGACCCGATCACATTTACTGCCCAGTGGAAAACGTAATTTTTTACGTGCAAATTTTGAGCAGAAATGGGCTCGAAATTTGCATTTGAGCCCATTTCCCAAATGTAAGTGAAGCCATTATAGCTGCCTCCAGGACAGGACAAATGCCACTGAGAAGGGCTCAGCTCAAATGCCTCTCCATCAACCCCATGTCCAGGGCAGGACCCCACAAGAAACGAGCCCCCAAAGCTGGAGCAGCCCCTGCCCAGCTGGGCCCCACTGCTGCACAAGACACAAACTACCCCAGAAGCCTCCCCGTGTTTGTTCAAAGACTGCAAGTTGAAAATAATTAACACCACTGTTATAAGGTTATGAAGATGAAGGGATAACTTTACATAAATCGGAGAATGAAGGGTTGGAAGGGACCTTAAAGATCATCTCTTTCCAATCCTTTCATTCTCCAGGCAGTCACGCAGCCCAAATACCAAAATGGTTACAAGTCACTGCAACCTGGGATGTTCAGAAATCCTCATTGCAAAACAGATCCGTTTGTTGCATAAAGTCATCCCTCTGTCCTGAAAACACCCCACCCCAACATCGCAGGGACAAATAACAGAAAGCCCCTGGAGAAAACTAAATCAGCTCTTTGATCAGATATGGCAGAAAACCTGACATGTGCCATTAGTTTGATGCAATGTTTTCACCAAAGGCACAAATTAGGCAGGGTTTGGCTGTGTGTGAAATAATGTAATCAGAGTTATGAAACACTTTGAGAGGGGAAAAACACCCTTCCTCTTATAGAAGAATTTCCTTGACCATATCACAGGTTGAATTAGGATGACCAGCAGTTTTAAAATTATACGCCAAATTAAGTCTATGTACTTAAATAAACATATCTCATTATGCTTGTACTATCCACATGTCTTCAAACAACTGCTGTTAACCCTCTCCAGACAGCAGTGCTCTGTAGGAATGTCATCCCCCAGGCTGGACACAAAGCTGTGGCTGCCCCTGGATCCTTGGAAGTGTCCAAGGCCAGGCTGGATTGGGCCACCCTGGGACAGTGGAAGGTGTCCCTGCCCATGGCAGGGGTGGCACTGGGTGGGCTTTGAGGTCCCTCCCAACCCAAACCAGTCTGGGATTCTCTAATGCCGCTGCTCACTGTTTACTATACACTTACGTGCCGTTTGTTTTGACCTCTGGGCTATCTGTACTTAAATTTGAGCTTTCTTTGATGTTCCAGCTAAACAGAGGAAGAAACATTTGCAGTTTGCTGGAGGTTACACACACATCCCGAAGAAAAGAGAAGAGCAAGAAGATTACCAGTAATGATTACAGTGCACCACATAATCGCCTGGGATTACGGAGATGAATTGCATTAGAGCTTTTACAGCACAGCTAAAACCTTTGGAAAGTAAGACACATGCTGAAATAACAGCTGGGGAACAGGTGGATGCTCGAGACAAAAAGTATGGAAGCACAGCAATAAATCATGGAACTGGCCCGTCTGACACCCTGACTCGATCAGGCAAAATGAATTGCCGAGCACAAAGTGTAATAAAGTGAGATGCCAAGAAATAGTCATGTCTGCCAGTAATAATTTGAAGTTGAAATATAATCACACACAATATATGATAAATAATACCAGACAAGGTCTCCAGCGACAAAGGTAAATAATAAATTTATGTGGAAGTAAGGATTTACACTGAAGCTGTGAAATGAAACTGGAGAGATATTGTAAATATTGTCCTTTCCAGCTGATGACTAATTTCTCAGACAAATAACTTAAGGTTTCCCATGGATTTTCTGAACCTGGAACCAACACATCTTCTATCTCTAAAGTTTCAAAATAGTGTCTGTGTTTCCTGCCAGTGGCCACCGCTGTTTTGAAGGGAATGGTGTATTTGACAATTAAATGATGACTTAAAATTTAACTATGAAAACTATTTAAAGCAAGACAGGTTATTCCCATGTTGGACCTCAAAGAGGAAAACAGGGGAAAGGGGAAGCTCTGCATACAAGCAGCTTCAGGGAGGAGCCCAGGCTGACACATGTGGAACTAAAGTGCTACACACGAAATTTCACCCATGATTTCAACCACTGCCAACACAGAACTGCAAGGACAGGAAACAACACTGATAAATCTTGCTTTTCAAGTTTAGTTCAAGACACTTAAATTTATCTCTGCCACAGGGCTATGATTTTTTTCCAGCTTAATTATTATTCTTCACACTTGAGTTTCATTGGTTCCATTACAAATATTTAAAAGGAAGTTTTGTTAAATGTGGAAAAGTGTCTCTGTACAGAGCAGGGATGTGCCTGCACCGAAACTGCTGCACTTGTCAAACATTCACCTCTGGCAGTCACTGTGCTGCCAGGAACAGTCAGGGTAGTTTTGGTCCTTAAAAGTCAAGACAAAATTAAACATAAGATGAAAAAGTGGACTGAGCCATGAGCCAAAGCACCACAAATGACACACGGGGGGCCAAGGGTGTGTTTTGGGCAGGTGATGGTGGGCTGGGGAGGCGACTGGTGCTCACTGGTGGCACGGCAGTGGTGCCAGGGGTAGCCTGGGGGCTGGGATTTGGCACCAGCACAGCTGCAGGTGACTCCCAGCGACTGTGAAATAATCTCACAGGTCACAGAGAACCAGGACAAGAGGCAGAGCCCTTCCGTGCTGCTGCAGGGATCTCACCAGCAGCGCCGGGCCGGGCGGCCCCGTTTGCTGCAGGGCACAGGCAGTTAATGGAGATAATCCCTCAAGCTGGGCAGATTATCCATCTAAATATTACATTATGGGTTTTACACCGGGCCTAAACCAAACGACCTTACCCAGGAGTCTGAGACAGTCCAGGCCTGGCTGGGCCCAGGGACTACAGCTCTGCTCCAGCCATGGATGTGGAGCTGCAGAAGGGGGACACCATGTCATGTCCCTCAAAAATGTCCCTGTCCGCCTGGTCACCTCCTGCAGAGCCAGGGCCATCCCACAGGCCCTGCTGTGGAAGCCCATGTGACCTGAGGTGCCCTAGAGCTTCCTCACCAGCCGAGGTGCCTCTCGGAGCTCACCATGTGCTCTCGTAGAGCTGGGGCTCGCACTGGGCGCTGCAGCTCTGGGAGGGCTTCAGGTATTCGGGGGTAGAATAAAGAAACGTCTGTCATGGACAGTCTCCATCCAATAACTACCTTCTTGCTCCAAATGCCACTGGAGAATCTGACCTCCACGCCAAAAGTCCAGCCCCATCCCAATTCTTGGGTGAGAGGCAGGACCCCTTTGGGTGGCAAGCGAAGCCCAGGAGAGAACTAAGAGCGGTACAAAGCACTGGAGCAGCTCTCCCAAGGAGGGAACAGACACCGGGTGTCTGTGCGTGTAACGAGGCAGCTTCAAAGAGAACCCTCATTAAACCTGGGGGCTGGAACTCGGTTGATTGAGATCTGACTAATTGGGTCTATGGGTAAACAGGCAGAGACAAGAAAGGGAAAATATTCAGGGTAAACAAGTGGCCTAGAAACATCCAAAGCTCCAGTGAAAAATGATCTGTGGTGCACGTTCCAGAAAGTGCTTTTTTGTCCACCTTTGGAAGGGAACTGGAGTGTTTGGGGTTGATGCAATGCTGCACAGGTATCTGGGGAACCCAGAGTGGGCCAATGTCCCACAGCTCCAGGAGAAACTCCTGGGAGTATTCGCATTTCAATTTGTTTGTTGTGCAGACTCACACACCTTTAAATATTTGGTACCGTTTTGCTGTAATGCAATGGAATATAATCCCAAACATGTTTTATTCACCTATGGAGATGGGGTGGGAGAGCTGGGCCTGTTCAGCCTGGAAAATAGGGGGTTCCAGTGCCCAAAGGGGCTCCAAGGGAGGTGGAGAGGGACTTGGGACAAGGGTCTGGAGGGACAGGACAAGGGGAATGGCTTCCCACTGCCAGAGGGCAGGGTTAGGATATTGGGAAGGAATTCTTCCCTGGGAGGGTGGGCAGGCCCTGGCACAGGGTGCCCAGAGAAGCTGTGGCTGCCC